>CAJJDM010000036.1:298065-312276 GCA_905182975.1 Paramecium primaurelia
TATGTAATTTAATTTGTATATACAAACTTTAATTATTTATTTTTTTTTAATTATGAATATTTAATTTTAATTTCAATATAAAAATATTTAGAAATGAATTTTTTAAATTAAACAGATTTAATACTTATTTTATCTACTTTATATTTTCATATATAGTCAAAATCTATATAAAAATGAATAGTTAGCTTAAACATATTATTAAAATGTTGACAATATAGAAATCTTTCACTTTTAAAACAATTTCTTCTTTTTCAATACCTAATTTCCAAATTTAGCTATTGTTTTTTACATTGATTTTCACTTTTATTAAATTTATTTATTAGTATAAACTAGTTTAATTTTTGTTATGCTTATTAAAATTTTAGGCATCCAAAATTAAAAATCTTTAAGCTCAATTGCATTTTTTTTTGGATTTTAAGAATCTAATTTTACTAAATCATTCAACTTGTAAATTTATATCTATGGTTTTGAATAATTGTTTTAATTTCCAAATCAATCCTTAAAAAACAATCAGGCGTTGTAACTAATCTTTAATTAAGAATGGTTTTAAAAAATTTTAATCTTTTAGTTCTAAATAAGGATATATTTAACTCTTTTAATTTTCTATAAGTTATATAAATTTAATACTAAATTTCTTATTTAGACATTCCTGTAAGGAGATTTTAAGAAGGCTCTTAAAAATATCGATGATTGGGAGAAATACTATAAAGAACATTGATTAACCATTCTCGATTTGGGAGTTTTTCGGATGTAAATCCCAAATCTTGTTCCTATCATAATATTTGACTTAGCTCTCTGTATAAGTCAATTTTGGTAGCGTTTCTTATCAAATAAACAATTTTAATATCAGCCTATTTCTATGAGAAAAACTTTTTCAAAGCCTCTCCAAGAAGATAATCACTTGTTACACATGATGAATTAAGGTCAATCCTGTATACATTGATTTAAGTGATCCAATTATTCAATTCGCTTCTTCAGTTGTCACTTTCTAAAACTAATATATAGTGAAAATAATATAGAAATTTAGATAAACGCTATTAGTTATTTTTGATGTAAAATAAATTACTTGTATCCATTTACACTGATTGGTTTTTCTTTCAATAAATATTTTAGAAGTTCATAAATATTTTTAAAATTAAAAATCAAGGGCATAATATCATTAATTAGATAATGTATTTTATATCAACTTTTATAGTTTGAAATAAAAAATATATTGTTTATTCTAAATTATTCTATGTAGAATAAATAAAGTGTTTAAATCAAACTTTAAAGCAGAAGAATATTAAAATAATTATGAGAATAAATGGCATCTAATTCTAAGAGTTGTTAGTCCACTAATTATCAAGATCTCCAATAATCTAATAGCCTTGAGAATTAAAGTGAAGATTGCTTGGAGTGTTATTATGTTAACTTTAGAGCAAAGTCGAGATTGGATAACCAATTATTTACCATCAAAGATGCAACTTTCTATGCGATTAATATACCTTATATGATAATATTTGTTTAAGTTCAATAAAAAAAATAAATTACCTTTAGTAACTAAGTTAAATTGTTAACAGGCATAAAACTTGAATAATTAGAAAGTTGGATCCAATTTTTCTTAAAAAACAAAGAAGATAAGGAAATAAAACTTGATGTTGAAATAAACTTACTTGATGAAAAAAATGTTTATCTTATGAGAAAACTGGCTTAATTAGGATTTACAAAATAGTACATCTCTGATTTGACAGGGTTATCGAAGAACTAAATTTATTATAGAGAATAATAAATAACCTAAAGCAATGAGTTCTAAACTTAATTTTATTTTTAATAAATTGATATAGATTAGTTGTAAAAATATGTTCAAACCTAAGAAATCTAAGAACTTTGGAATTCTTCATAGATTCTTGCAGCGTTATAGCTTCATTTTTCTCTTGATTATCAAATAATTGGAATAAAGAAATTTAGAGAATGCTTGACGAGAAATGGGTTAACTTACAAATAAATTCTCAAGTGCAGCTTTGGATTTTTTTTTAAATCCAGATTTAGAAAAGTTATCCAATATTTTATTTCTTTCTTATATCAATGATGAATACAAAACAATTTATGTTGATGAAACCACTTTTGCTCATTAATCTCGCAATCCAAAATGTTGGCAATAAAAAAAGGATCAAAAATTTCGAAATTAGTCACTCTTTAGAAATCTGTTAATGTAATGGGAATAGGTTAAAATGGCTTTTAGATGTTTTAGGTGTGCATAGGAAATCTTAATTAATTTGTTTTTGGGCAATTTATAGAAAAGCTAATCACATTTGCAACTAAATTAAAAAAAAATTAATAATTCCTTATTATTCTGGATAACTGTCCAACTCATTAAAGTAAGATGATAAAATAGAGATTTTAGATAATATTAATTACTTATTTTTAGCTCGTTATACTCCAGAATTAAATCCTTTTGAAAAAATTTGGAAATTGTTAACAGAATAGATTTATAAAACTTAGCCATGTGATAAAATTTAATTATTAAAAGCAATTCATGTAGTTTGAAAAAAGAATATTAGTAGCCTTGTAGATCGCTTAATGACAAATACATAGACACAAATTAAAAGATGTATCAATATAGCCCAAACCAGTAATTATTTATAAAATATAATGAATATTAATATAATTAATCAGGTAAGGAGATAAAATATACCTGTTTTATCTCCCCTAATATAAATTAATATATATTGGTGAAAATAGAAAAAATTATTTTCACCAATATATATTAAGAAGCATTACATAATATATTGGTGAAAATAATTTTTTCTATTTTCACCAATATATATTAATTTATATTAGGGGAGATAAAACAGGTATATTTTATCTCCTTACCTGATTAATTATATTAATATTCATTATATTTTATAAATAATTACTGGTTTGGGCTATATTGATACATCTTTTAATTTGTGTCTATGTATTTGTCATTAAGCGATCTACAAGGCTACTAATATTCTTTTTTCAAACTACATGAATTGCTTTTAATAATTAAATTTTATCACATGGCTAAGTTTTATAAATCTATTCTGTTAACAATTTCCAAATTTTTTCAAAAGGATTTAATTCTGGAGTATAACGAGCTAAAAATAAGTAATTAATATTATCTAAAATCTCTATTTTATCATCTTACTTTAATGAGTTGGACAGTTATCCAGAATAATAAGGAATTATTAATTTTTTTTTAATTTAGTTGCAAATGTGATTAGCTTTTCTATAAATTGCCCAAAAACAAATTAATTAAGATTTCCTATGCACACCTAAAACATCTAAAAGCCATTTTAACCTATTCCCATTACATTAACAGATTTCTAAAGAGTGACTAATTTCGAAATTTTTGATCCTTTTTTTATTGCCAACATTTTGGATTGCGAGATTAATGAGCAAAAGTGGTTTCATCAACATAAATTGTTTTGTATTCATCATTGATATAAGAAAGAAATAAAATATTGGATAACTTTTCTAAATCTGGATTTAAAAAAAAATCCAAAGCTGCACTTGAGAATTTATTTGTAAGTTAACCCATTTCTCGTCAAGCATTCTCTAAATTTCTTTATTCCAATTATTTGATAATCAAGAGAAAAATGAAGCTATAACGCTGCAAGAATCTATGAAGAATTCCAAAGTTCTTAGATTTCTTAGGTTTGAACATATTTTTACAACTAATCTATATCAATTTATTAAAAATAAAATTAAGTTTAGAACTCATTGCTTTAGGTTATTTATTATTCTCTATAATAAATTTAGTTCTTCGATAACCCTGTCAAATCAGAGATGTACTATTTTGTAAATCCTAATTAAGCCAGTTTTCTCATAAGATAAACATTTTTTTCATCAAGTAAGTTTATTTCAACATCAAGTTTTATTTCCTTATCTTCTTTGTTTTTTAAGAAAAATTGGATCCAACTTTCTAATTATTCAAGTTTTATGCCTGTTAACAATTTAACTTAGTTACTAAAGGTAATTTATTTTTTTTATTGAACTTAAACAAATATTATCATATAAGGTATATTAATCGCATAGAAAGTTGCATCTTTGATGGTAAATAATTGGTTATCCAATCTCGACTTTGCTCTAAAGTTAACATAATAACACTCCAAGCAATCTTCACTTTAATTCTCAAGGCTATTAGATTATTGGAGATCTTGATAATTAGTGGACTAACAACTCTTAGAATTAGATGCCATTTATTCTCATAATTATTTTAATATTCTTCTGCTTTAAAGTTTGATTTAAACACTTTATTTATTCTACATAGAATAATTTAGAATAAACAATATATTTTTTATTTCAAACTATAAAAGTTGATATAAAATACATTATCTAATTAATGATATTATGCCCTTGATTTTTAATTTTAAAAATATTTATGAACTTCTAAAATATTTATTGAAAGAAAAACCAATCAGTGTAAATGGATACAAGTAATTTATTTTACATCAAAAATAACTAATAGCGTTTATCTAAATTTCTATATTATTTTCACTATATATTAGTTTTAGAAAGTGACAACTGAAGAAGCGAATTGAATAATTGGATCACTTAAATCAATGTATACAGGATTGACCTTAATTCATCATGTGTAACAAGTGATTATCTTCTTGGAGAGGCTTTGAAAAAGTTTTTCTCATAGAAATAGGCTGATATTAAAATTGTTTATTTGATAAGAAACGCTACCAAAATTGACTTATACAGAGAGCTAAGTCAAATATTATGATAGGAACAAGATTTGGGATTTACATCCGAAAAACTCCCAAATCGAGAATGGTTAATCAATGTTCTTTATAGTATTTCTCCCAATCATCGATATTTTTAAGAGCCTTCTTAAAATCTCCTTACAGGAATGTCTAAATAAGAAATTTAGTATTAAATTTATATAACTTATAGAAAATTAAAAGAGTTAAATATATCCTTATTTAGAACTAAAAGATTAAAATTTTTTAAAACCATTCTTAATTAAAGATTAGTTACAACGCCTGATTGTTTTTTAAGGATTGATTTGGAAATTAAAACAATTATTCAAAACCATAGATATAAATTTACAAGTTGAATGATTTAGTAAAATTAGATTCTTAAAATCCAAAAAAAAATGCAATTGAGCTTAAAGATTTTTAATTTTGGATGCCTAAAATTTTAATAAGCATAACAAAAATTAAACTAGTTTATACTAATAAATAAATTTAATAAAAGTGAAAATCAATGTAAAAAACAATAGCTAAATTTGGAAATTAGGTATTGAAAAAGAAGAAATTGTTTTAAAAGTGAAAGATTTCTATATTGTCAACATTTTAATAATATGTTTAAGCTAACTATTCATTTTTATATAGATTTTGACTATATATGAAAATATAAAGTAGATAAAATAAGTATTAAATCTGTTTAATTTAAAAAATTCATTTCTAAATAAATAAACATTTAAAAATGATTTTTAAGATTAATATTTATTTAATACAAATTTTAATATTAATAATAAATTTTTGTTTTATCGACATACATATACATATATTGTGTTAATATTTAATTGTATTGGCATATAAAAATTTATTTTTTATTTGTATTTTTAATGAAGATTGCTCATTTTATTTGAATATATAAAAATTTAATATTTATTATATTTTTAATTTAGAACGATTAATCTATTAAACCTGTTGTGATTGTCTTAAAGAATCCATATTCTAAATAACAATTTCTATAAAATTATTTAGTTACTTATAAAAAATAGACGAAGTATGGCATCAATAAATGGTAGAGCTTCAATCGAATCAAAAAGTTTAGCAAATGAAAGAAAATATAGCATTTAGCATTACTAATAAGAGAAATACCATGGGCAGAGTTATTAATACAATACACCTATGAATACATTCGATAAAATTGAAAACATAAGCAGATTAGATTCAATTAAAAATAAGTAGTTAAAAACTAATTTTGATTAATTTGAAACGCTTTCATTTTCCATTTGATATTAATAGATAATATTTTAAACATTTATAATTTGAATCTTTTTTTAGATGGTAAGAAATTATGAATTTGATTCAATTTTATAAATAAGATTGTATTTGTATATTTAGTTTCGTAATTATTTTAATAGAGTATTAATTTCGTATAAAATAAAATGGGTTTGATTTCATATTACTGTTTGCTAGTGGTCGTTTTTATTGGTTTGATCATCTATGATCTTCTATTTTATACGACATATTAAAATGATGTATGTCCACTAATAGAGTATACAGATGCTGCAGCTGATGAAACAACAGCGGATGAGAATGCCGCTGGAAATCGAATATTAAATCTGATGACCGAGAATATTGATGAATTTATAAACTCTTAAAATGCAGCATTTTACTTTATTGTGTAGTGATTGGTTTAATTATTTTAGCAATGTTTGGTATTTACTGTTTTGGTAAAATGCCAAGTGAGAAATTTGGGAATTTAAGTATTAAATTAATAGGCATTTATTCAATTAGATATGTGTTGGCCTTGCTGATGTATTTATGTAAGAAACTTTGCAGTTTTGACTAGATTGGTATCTTGGGTTGGGATCTTATTAATGGCTATTCACGCCATTATTACCATAACAGATGAGAAATGTTAAGCAGCAATACATGAATACAAATAAAATAAGAAGATATATCGCGTGGTAATATTATTGATTCAATAATCATGAAAGGAAGGTGCTATGTGTGACTCATCTATTCTCTATATAATTGTCAACTTATGTTTTGGGGAGCAACTCATTGTATTTTACCTTCCCTAAAGCTATTCATTGATGCAGAATCCTTTTTATATGAACCATTTGATAGAACCAAAGGCTTAGCCTTTTGGTTTTGTTGTATTATGCTGGGGCAATGATAATTATTATCAATTATTATTATATTAAATAATCCAAATGAATTTTGGTGATGATGAAATATGGGTTAATCACCCCAAATTCGTTTGTCTTATAGCAAAATAAGACAATGAGTAGAATAAGTTAATGATTACAAAACAAGGGATAAATAGTATTGATAAAGAAATAAGAGAAGAATATGTTGATGAAAAATCAAACATTAAGGTCGACCCATTAGCTAAAAAAGGAGTTAGTGATTTACTAGTAAGATTAACATTAAAATTAGCTCTTAAATGAATTAAATGAATTTAATTGTCTTCATGGAATAAGAATGAGATATTCTAACAAACTTATTTATACATAAATAGGGGCTCCAATTTTAGTAGCCATTAATCCATATTAATACATTCCTGAATTTTATGATGAAAAAATGGTAACATTCTTTAAAAAAGAAATGGGAAGGATGCATTAGTATTCATATTCTAAAAATTAGAATTTCTAAAGATATCCTTTAACAAAAATTAAGAGATATAGACCCTCATCTCTTTAAAGTTGCTTAAATGTCCTTAGATCAACTGTTTGAAGAGTCTACAAAAACTAATCTTAGAATATGCTCAATGATTATATCTGGAGAAAGTGGATCAGGTAAAACAGAATCAACTAAAATTATTCTAAAATATTTAGCTGCTGAATCATTAGGTTACAAGTCCAAAACACCCTCTATAGAATAATAAGTTTTTGCTTCTAATCCACTTTTAGAGGCATTTGGAAATGCAAAAACAGCAAGAAATGATAATTCTAGTAGATTTGGAAAATTTATACATTTATATTTTAATCCTGTCACCAAAAGAATTTCTAATGCAAAAATTGATAACTATTTATTGGAAAAAAGCAGAGTTGTTAAATTAAGTTCAGTTGAAAGAAATTATCACATTTTCTATTAATTAATTGCTGCTCAAATCCCTGAACTAAGTAAGTAATTAAATAACCTTTAGAACTTGGATAGGCTAAATAGTACACATTATTTAAAATAAGGAGATCTGAAATACAATAAAAAGGAACTTGAGGAATTCAAAGAAACTAGTGATTGTATGGATGAAATGAACTTTACTCCACAAGAAAAACAATATATTTTTTAAGCTCTTGCTGGAATCTTACATTTAGGAAACATCTCTATATAAGGAGATGCAAATAAATCATTCATAATTGAAGACTTTTCTTTGAAAACCTCTTGTTAATTATTAGGACTTGATTCTGAAGATTTGATTAGAATAATTTGCAAAGTTCAAACAGTTATGGGAAAGGAAGTGATTATGAAAGAAAATAATATAGAGGCAGCCAGTAGTGCAAGAGATACACTCGTTAAGCATATTTATGAGAAATTATTTAATTGGTTAATCGAAAGAGTTAATGTATAACTTTAAGCTTGTGGTTAAGTTTAAGTTCAATAAAATACATCTTAATATATGATTGGTATTCTAGATATTTTTGGTTTTGAAATATTTACAGATGAATAAGGAATATAGACAAACAGTTTTGAATAATTAAATATTAATTTTACAAATGAAAAACTCTAATAACATTTTAATTCCCATATGTTAGAAACTGAATAAAGTATCATATTTAATTCTATCAATTTAGGTGAATATAATATGGAAAGAATATAATGGAATCAAATTAAATTTCCTGATAATAAATAAATAATTGATGTAATCGAGAATTCAACTTTGTCCATATTTAAGTTACTTATTGATTAAACTATTGCTCCTAAAGGTAATGATAGAGAATTTAGTAATTCATTTAAAAAATTACCAAGATATTGTGTTTTCAATGTCTAAGACTTATTGGCTTAGGATTCAGATATCAAAGTAGATAAAAAGCATAAAACTGCTAAATTTGATTGGTTTGGAATCAAACATTTTGCTGGATATGTGATTTATAATGTCTCTGGATTTATTGATAAAAATAAAGACACTATCAATCAAGAAGTTCATAAAGTTTTGCCAACGAGCAAAAATCCTATTCTTAGAGAAATCTGGAAAAGTCATCAAATTACAAATACAAATATTAAATAGAATAATGTCATAACTAGATTTTAAAACTCACTTTAAGAGTTACTTGAAATACTTAATAAATCACTTCCTAAATATATTAGATGTATTAAACCTAATAATACTAAATCTGCATTTGAATTTGACGCTTAAGAAGTAAGAAGATAAATGAGATGTGCTGGTTTATTAGAAGCAATCTAAATTAGAAAGGCAGGGTATGAAATTCGACTTTATCACAATGATTTTATGAAGAAATATAGATTTCTGATTAAAGGTAAACCTACAAATATTAATTAAATGATTATATTATTGAATGGAAATTAAATAATTAAAGAAAAATTACAGAAAGAATTAGAAGCCAAAAATCTTTAGATTGGAAAAACTAAAATTTTTATGAAAGAAGGATTAAGAGATTTCTTAGATTAACAGCTAGTAGAATTTAGAATGCAATATATAATTAAAATTTAAAAATCTGGTAAAAAATACATTTACAAAAAAACTATTTTTTTAAAACTTAAAATGCTTTTGTAAAGGCATTATAAATTATAAAGATCATGTAAATGGTATTTATATAAAGTTGTGTTTTTGGTAAAAAGAATTAAAAAGAGGAAAATACTCAACTCCTTAATTTAAACAATTTAAAAATTTGAAAAGAAAATAGTAGAATTTTTTGCCTTTTAAAAATTACATGATTATGCCACTATTTTAATATAGAGAGATGCTGAAATTTAGAGATAATAATAAGAGTTAGAGAAAGAATTATAGATAGAAAGTTCTGGAGAAATCAATAAATCAGTCAATATATCTTAAAAATTAGTTGAAGATGATTTAAGTATTAGTTAATCTTAACCAATTTAATCTTTTAATATCAAAACATTCACTAAACTTGACCCAGTAAGCAATTCCGCTTCACATGATATGTTTAAAAAGGCTCTGGATGAGTTAAAATAAAAGTTAAAATTAGAATAAGATAAAAGAAGAGATTTGGAAGATTAGGTAGAAAAATTATAAAATGATCTAAAATAATTTGAATCCTCAGGTAGAGAAACTTTAAATCCTTCTGCATTTGGATAATTAGAAGACATATTTACTTTATAAAAATTAACAGAAGAAAAGACAATGTTGGAAGTTTAAGTAGAATAATTATAATTTGAGAAAAAAAGAATTGAAAAATCTGTACTATATTCATATCATATTTTAGAGTTTTGATTAAATTTAAAATTTAAGCCTCTAATTAGCTCATGCCTAACAGTGTATCAAAGAATTAGAGCACAATAATGAAGCTTTAACATAGGATTATTTAAATGAAGTTAAAGCTAATGAAGAAATTGAGGAAAAGTTAAAAGATGAATGGAATTAAGAAAGAAGACAATTAGCTAGAGAATTAGAGGATTGTAAAAAGGCTTTATCTAATTAAAATAAAATTGCTTAAAAAGATATTTAAAGAATTAAGATGGAATATGATAGAGAAAAATTGAGGGTAGCTGAATTAGAAAGTGAAGTTTTAAAAGCTAAATAAATTAGCGAACTATAATTGAAAGATTCATAAGTTGAAATTTAATTAAAGGATTAAACAATATCCTAATTGAATAATTAAATCAAAGAATATAATACTAGATCTCTTATTCAATCTTAAGTTATCAGTTAAATTAATGATACTCCTGAAGTAATTTAAGAACTCAATGAAAAAATTATAACATTATCAGCTACTTTAAAAAAAAGAGAATTTGAATAAAGTAGAAATAAAAAGCTGATACATACAATGAATCATCTTGTTAAGCTGAAAATTATTGAAGTTAATGCTCTTCATAAGCATTTTAATATTGTGCATGAATAATAAAAATAAGTATTATATATATTCATTTTATTAAGGAAATTTATCAGCCAATAGCTTATTTCATGGAAAAAGAAAAAATATTGATAAAATAATTTGAAGAACTAGTTAAATAGATGAATTAAGAATCGACAGGGCATGCAGAAAATTAATAAAAAAATGGATGAATTTCTTTTATATCAATAGTTTAGATAACTTAATAATTAATCAAATTTCAACTTCTTAATTTTTTGACAGTTGAAATTGTTTGTTAATTTCATTATTTTTAATTTTTCTTCTACACGCAGGACATAATTGTTTGTAATTCCTCCATTTATTAAAACATTAATAATGAAAGATATGATTGCAAGGTAGCTCTACATATTTTTCCAATTGCTTAAATTCCTCCANTTAAAGAAAAATTACAGAAAGAATTAGAAGCCAAAAATCTTTAGATTGGAAAAACTAAAATTTTTATGAAAGAAGGATTAAGAGATTTCTTAGATTAACAGCTAGTAGAATTTAGAATGCAATATATAATTAAAATTTAAAAATCTGGTAAAAAATACATTTACAAAAAAACTATTTTTTTAAAACTTAAAATGCTTTTGTAAAGGCATTATAAATTATAAAGATCATGTAAATGGTATTTATATAAAGTTGTGTTTTTGGTAAAAAGAATTAAAAAGAGGAAAATACTCAACTCCTTAATTTAAACAATTTAAAAATTTGAAAAGAAAATAGTAGAATTTTTTGCCTTTTAAAAATTACATGATTATGCCACTATTTTAATATAGAGAGATGCTGAAATTTAGAGATAATAATAAGAGTTAGAGAAAGAATTATAGATAGAAAGTTCTGGAGAAATCAATAAATCAGTCAATATATCTTAAAAATTAGTTGAAGATGATTTAAGTATTAGTTAATCTTAACCAATTTAATCTTTTAATATCAAAACATTCACTAAACTTGACCCAGTAAGCAATTCCGCTTCACATGATATGTTTAAAAAGGCTCTGGATGAGTTAAAATAAAAGTTAAAATTAGAATAAGATAAAAGAAGAGATTTGGAAGATTAGGTAGAAAAATTATAAAATGATCTAAAATAATTTGAATCCTCAGGTAGAGAAACTTTAAATCCTTCTGCATTTGGATAATTAGAAGACATATTTACTTTATAAAAATTAACAGAAGAAAAGACAATGTTGGAAGTTTAAGTAGAATAATTATAATTTGAGAAAAAAAGAATTGAAAAATCTGTACTATATTCATATCATATTTTAGAGTTTTGATTAAATTTAAAATTTAAGCCTCTAATTAGCTCATGCCTAACAGTGTATCAAAGAATTAGAGCACAATAATGAAGCTTTAACATAGGATTATTTAAATGAAGTTAAAGCTAATGAAGAAATTGAGGAAAAGTTAAAAGATGAATGGAATTAAGAAAGAAGACAATTAGCTAGAGAATTAGAGGATTGTAAAAAGGCTTTATCTAATTAAAATAAAATTGCTTAAAAAGATATTTAAAGAATTAAGATGGAATATGATAGAGAAAAATTGAGGGTAGCTGAATTAGAAAGTGAAGTTTTAAAAGCTAAATAAATTAGCGAACTATATAAATCTTAGTTAGAATAAAATGATTCAAACATTAAAGATCATAAAGGGAATGAACATGAACTATAATTGAAAGATTTATAAATTAGGGATTTATAAGTTGAAATTTAAAAAAGGGATCAAACAATATCCTAATTGAATAATTAAATCAAACAAAACAATTCTAAATCTCTTACTCAATCTTAAGTTATCAGTTAAATTAATGATACTCCTGAAGTAATTTAAGAACTCAATGAAAAAATTATAACATTATCAGCTACTTTAAAAAAAAGAGAATTTGAATAAAGTAGAAATAAAAAGCTGATACATACAATGAATCATCTTGTTAAGCTGAAAATTATTGAAGTTAATGCTCTTCATAAGCATTTTAATATTGTGCATGAATAATAAAAACAAGTATTACATATATTCATTTTCTTAAGGAAATTTATCAGCCAATAGCTTAAATCATGGAAAAAGAAAAAATATTGATGAAATAATTTGAAGAACTAGTTAAATAGATGAATTAAGAATAGACAGAACATGCAGAAAATTAATAAAAAAATGGATGAATTTCTTTTATATCAATAGTTTAGATAATTTAATAATTAATCAAATTTCAACATCTTAATTTTTAGACAGTTGAAATTGTTTGTTAATTTCATTATTTTTAATTTTTCTTCTACACACAGGACATAATTGTTTGTAATTCCTCCATTTATTAAAACATTAATAATGAAAGATATGATTGCAAGGTAGCTCTACATATTTTTCCAATTACTTAAATTCCTCCATGCAAATTGAACATTCAAAACCCTCTTCACCATTATATTCATCAAATATCTCATCCTCTTGGTAACGTATATTTCTTTTGATTAATGATTGAAATAATTTTATTTAACATGTGCAAATAGTTATAAGTAATAACATAAAGATAGCTGGTATCATGGTTGCAAAATTTAACCAACTAAATGATATATACATTTTTTCATTAAAATTTCTAAACAAGATGTATATATGTATTTCATTAGTTGTTTCTTTATCAATAATATTTGACTCTGCATTTTAAAACTTAATAATGCATTATAAAATAAGAAATAATATGTTATAAAGGGAAAAGGTTTCTGAAATTACCCAACTAAAAACACCAATTCCATTTTCTAATCCAATTATGAAGAGTATTATATTTGAAATAATTATTAGATTATTTTTTTCATCATACTTCTCCCTATACATCATGTACATGATTAAAAACATTATAGGTAAAACTAGTTTATATATTACAATAACTTTCACCCATAATTAGTAATTAAAATCTCTGAGTTCTGGTAAAAAGCAATCAAAATATGACCTAAAAATAGTCATTATAATAATTAATTCAATTTATAGAATAAAAAACATTTTGGGGGAAATTTTCTATATATTACGAGTTGAATGTATTTAATTACAATTTATTTCCAAATTTAATTAATAGAAGTATTAGATTAGAAAAGGATAACAGCCATAAAATGCAATTTTAATTTATATCTCTTCAAATAGAAAAAATTTTATAAATCTCTTTTTGATCTAAAATGCTTATGAAAAATTTACAATATTATATTTAATAGAGAACCCTGAGGGACGAATTAAAACTCAATCATCTCATTATTATCAAATCAAAATAATTTTATCGTTATACTTAGAATGAATATACTTATATATTTTCATTCATTAGTTTTATTACAAAATTTACTTATGCTTATGAAGCTTTAATGAAATTACTTTATAATTCAAATATACTCTATATATAAATTTAAGGAGATTATAATTGAGAATAAAATTCATTATTATTAATAAAAAATATTAAAATATATTTATTAAGCATTTTTATGAAAAGCATACAATTAATATAAATTTATTAAACATATATA
>CAJJDM010000036.1:313601-459993 GCA_905182975.1 Paramecium primaurelia
ATATAATTATATTATTCATTCCTAAATATAGCAATAAATTAATTAAAATCTATAATATCCATTAAATTTACCTATTTTTCCATTTATTAATTTAATCTAGTTTAAATATAATCATAATTTTACTAGTATTAGTTGTAAATTTTCAGATGCTAAAAAAAAATCTAGGGTAAATATCTGGCTCTCTTTACTAAAAATGAATTGATTTATATAAAAAAATAAAAATACTGTAATGAAAATAATAATACCTCAATAATTAGAATATTTATTACTTGTTGAAACAGTTGATTTGTACTCTGTTACAGGTTATTCTCAATTTATGCTTCAAATCAATAAAGTCTTTTTTATATTAATCAGAAATATACGTTTAGCCTCTTTAAAATGAGGATTATGAAATATTATTTTGAAGTTTGGAATTTCTAGTATCAATGTTTGAGGATGGTTGAATATTTACTTAATCTAATCTTGAAGCTAATGATTTTCTGGGGTTATTTGGGTCTTAAATTGATGAGTATTCATAATCATCAGTTGTACCATTAAGAGTTTGAATCACTTGCGTTTTACTTCTGTTGGTTTATTAGTTTCCTTGTTTTCTACTTGAAATCTTATTACTTTTTGATAATTAGAAGATTAGGGTTTTGATTATTGATATTAAATTTAAGGTAACTAATAAGAAGGAGGAATCTGAGAGAAAGTTAGTATGACTATAATTAATTTAATTAATCTTCAAGAAGTGCAATCTGTTGTTTTTGTTAGAGAATTGTAATTTAAAAAGTATTAATTTTAGATTTTAAATCCTAATTTTCATTTTATAAATCTTCAAATTGAAGATAAAATTGATTTGTTTACTAGCTAAATGTTTCTAGGTCATTTTTTTACAATCTCACAACTTCTTCTAATTATTATTGATAGAGATTGACTTAGTCTAATTTTTATATCCTTTCATCCTATAGGTCTTTCTGTAATATATTAAGTTCATTTTCCATTTAATTTAGTTTTTCTTCTTTTTTTCTATTTAAATTAATCCAGCTTTTATCATCCAAATTAGATTTTTTTAAATAAATCATCATTAGAGGATGGCTTTAGATGATAATTTAATATTTACCTAAATGACTTTTAGTTTCCATATTTGTTGTTATAAATTAAAGCCTTATTAGTTAGTTTCTCATAATGCTTCACTTATTCTATCTTACTCTTATGTTAAAATTTATATTCTATCAATACAACCAGAATGCCTATCATTAGTTATTATAATATATTTTTTATTTTAAATTTCAAGTGGATAATTATTTTGAGTTCTATGACTTTCTTATTGGATCATTGAACTTCTTTTGGCTTATTAAATATTCATTATTAATTTTATTACAATGAGAATGAAGGATTAATTTAAAATTAAAACTACAATCATATTTAATATCATATAAAAGTATTTGTTATTTCAAAATAAATATAAATTAAATTATTAGAATGGATGACGAATGCATTTAACTAAAGGATGTCCCTATTTATAGACCTAAAAACCTGGTTAGATAAGTTACTCTAAAAGAAGAACCTAATTCTCCTCCAAAATAGAATGAAGGTTAATAAATTGTTAACACTTAAAATCTATTTGAGCAGTTAATAGATTAGTTTGTTTAATTGATCTAGTAACAAAGTTTGTCATCATAACACATCATTAATATATTCTATCAAATTTTATTAAATGTCGGTTGGAGCATTTTTAACAGAAGCACTGTTGCGATCTAATTAGATAAAAGTAAAATCATCAAGCATTAATGCATATATTTTTATTAAAGGTTGAGAAAGTATTTTCAGCAAAACTCAAATGAAACACTTAATGGTCTATTGATGAAATTGCAAAAATTACAATACAATTAAGATTAAGAGGATGAACACATATAAGAAGAAGTTAACTTTTATCGTTTCAATACCATGAAATCGACATATCATCCTCATGTTGAAGTTAAAACATAATAATCTTGTGACTAAAATGAAGAATAGTAAAAGGAACTGGAATTAAGAAATCAAAAATTAAAAGAATTATAAATCAAATTAGATTGTAAAGATAACATAATTAAAGATATGACTCAGGGATATTTAAAGGACGTTCAACATATGAAGGAATTACTATTTAGAAAAAATGATTAATAATTGAATATTTTTGAAGTTCAATATTTTGATTCTAAAGAAGGTTTCACTGAAGAATAAACAAATCTATTGAACTAAAAAATTAAAAGTATGCAGTAACAATTTGAACACAAATATCTTGAGTTAACATAAACAATCTAACATATATCAACTGAAAATAAATAATATGTTGCATAAATAGATAAGATCAAAGACAAACTCAAAATTCATGATACCAGTGCTGGTTTATTAGCAAAAGTAATCTAAATGGATAATAATGATCCTTACATTACTTGGAAGAATATTTAAGATCTAAAAGGAAATTAGTATTTCTTTTAAGTATTTGAAAATTAAAAGCATACTTATGGGATTAATTATAGAGAAATCGATAAGTTGATAATACAATGCAAGTCTTAATAAAGAGAAGTATAACATTATAGATAGTAATTGGAGGATTAATTGTCGTAATTTGTAGATAGATAAATTAATTATATTAAGGATTTATAAGCAGAAATAGATGAAAAAAACGAATTAATTGAAAAACAAAAAAATCATTAAAAGGAAATAGTTTAAGATTGTTTAAAGTCAAGTAGAGAGTAAATGGAAATTGCATTATCACATAGAAAAAACGAAAGTAAATTATTTCTTATAATAGTGTTGTAGCAATTGTTTGGTTAATTTAATGAATTAAATGAAATAAAAATCAATTTTGATTAATATAAGGTTAAAGTGATGTTCAATAAATGGATATTGATTAATCGAATGTTAAGATGTGTGAAAACTGTTCGAGACTAATTCTTATTAAGACAAGAAATTAAGGAAATTATTTTAGGGAGAAAAGATTTTGAAGATAAATTAAAAGAATATAAAAATAAAAAAAAGAAGAAAAGAAACATTCTTAAAACTCAATATGAGGAATTAAAGTAAATATATGAAAATGATAAATATAATCAAATATATTGGGAATATAAATTTCTAACATAATAAAAGGTTGAATAAATATTAAACTTAGAAATTTCTTTATTATAGTAATAATATAATCAATCAAAAGAGAATTATAAAATATTGTAATTAAAATATTAAGTTGTTTGTTTGCATTATCAATAATTATATCGCCTATTTGATTCAAAATAAATAAACTTTGACAAATTAGACAAAAACTAAATAAAGATGGTTGAATATAAATTAAAACAATCTGATTAAAATAAAGAGCATTTATCTTAATAAATTGCTTTATAGTAATATTAGTAATTATCTAAACAAGAGGTTTTGTTTTAAAATATCTAAAGTAGGTCAAAATATTGTTAAACTATTATTTTAAATGTTAATACTCCAATTCAAAATAATTCTTTAAATTATGAAATTATTGAAAAAATAATGAAATTAAAATTGATTGTTAATGAAACTTCTCATAAATAAACAAATACAGAATTTGAATATTAAATTAAAAGAGAAATAGTCACAAAAGAAGTAGAAGTACAATGCTTTTTTGAATCAATTTCTACAATATAATAATAATAATCTAATTCTCATTGTAAAAGCAATTTGCTACATTAAGATCAATTAAGATCAGTTTAAACTCCCTCTTAATTATGTTTATTAGAAGAAATTTCTGAATAGTAAGTAGATACATAATAATTCTAAAATAAACATGAAATTAAAATTATAGAAAATTAGAATTAGAATATTTTAAATTAAGATAACACATATCTCATTTTTTAAAGAAATTCTTTGAAATTCACAAAAGAAGATTTTAATAAAAAAGATTATGAATCTCAATTATTATATGATTAAAATAGACTACAAATTAAAACTCCATAAACACCACTTTAAGCCTCTTTAAGAGTTAAAGATTAAATTGAAAAAATATCTTATTTATCATCAAATAATAAAGAACATTCTGTAGATTAGCAATAGGATATATTTCAAAGATTATACAGAGATAGTATGAATAGGAAATAAAGGTTATAAATATTAAAGAACAATATTGAAACCTTGGATCAATTTAAGTGGGAATAAATCCTTTAAATAATCTAATCCAGTCCTTTAGATTAAGCTAGAGGACTTAGTTAGAAATCAACCAAAAGACCTCAAATGTATTATTCAAAATAAAAAGGGTTTAAAGATATGGAATATCGATTTAGTGATTAAGAAAAAGATAATTAACGAAGAACTTCTTATAAACGAACAGGTACATAGAACAATAGAACCTTTTAAATTCAAAACACTCATTAAATTCAAAAACAAAACACAACATTTGATTTTTCTTGTAATAAAATAAATAGATAGAATTTTTGAATATAATATTATGATCATAATAACATTTATATAGCTAAATATATAATGATCAATAATTTTCCATAAGAATCTGTCGTATTAGTTGAATTTGATGTTCCTGCAGTCAAGGCAAGTTAAGCTATCTTTTCATCATTCCATAAAACTTAAACAAAAGTAATTCCAGGTTCGTTGCATTAACAATAAGGTACTGGTCTTGATGAAGTTATTTCTTTATATTAACAATCCTAATTATTGTATGCCAAACCATAAACTGAATTGGATAATTTAATCTATATTAATATTTTAGAATTTACTTAAAAACATCCTAATCCTATCACATCAGACATTTCCAATAATGGCTCATAATCAAAATTTGGCACATAATGCCAATAATGAAATTCAGAAGAAGGAGGGTAATAAATTTCTCCATATTTATCCATAAATTAACAATATGTAACTGTAGAATTATAAGTAAATGTAGAATTTGTGAATGCATCTATCATATCATTTGAAACTGCTAGAACTAGTTTATACTATAATTAATCTTCATTATAATACCCTAATCAATACAGATTTATATTTGTATTCGCATTAAGCTGATTGAATTGATTTTGAGTTTAATTTCATATTAGAATAATTAACTAAGAGAAGTTAAAATTGAAAATTTTACTTGTATCTTTCCATTTAGCTATTATAGCACTGAAATAACCTTATTCAAAGAAGATCGGATTTTTTTTTGAGTCTAAATCAATATATTTGAACATCAAGGATCTAATTAAATCAATTATTTGTATTTAAAATGTCTGAAGAGCACTTACTTCTAATGTTTAGATTGCTTTTAATTTTTTTGTAATGAATTCAATGCTTTTTAAAAACCAATTTATTTCACTTTGCTAAACACTACTTTTAGCTATAGATAGTCCTAATTCATATATAGCAAATAATTATTTATATGTCAAAGTAGAATTCCTATTCAATAAATCATAAACTTAGATAACAGAGAAGCTAATATTGTTCATCTTTTAAACCTTGCTATTGATGATTCATCAGCTCCATTTGATAACTATTTTTCAACAGCTGAATTTTCTGTTGAGTTCAACAAACAAGTTTAGCCTGACATTTGACTTCCTTAAGATGCAGCACATGTACACGTTTGATTCGAAGAACAATACCCTGTTTTTGAACATGCACAACATTCTCCAGCACCGCTACACAATTAATCGTATGGCTATAACTAGATATCCATTAATTACATTAATTATGGTCACCGGCTTTATTAATGTTGCTGCGTATGATAAACTATTAATGTTTTAAATTCATTACCTAACAATTATAAAAAGAAATAACATTATTATTATTATTAATATTATTATTATTATTATCAACAATTATAATAAATTAAAAAGAAGATCAACAATAAAATAAAGATAAAATATTTAAAATTCTGGATTTATTAATTATTGTCAACATATGATCATAATTATTAAATTCTTTTAAATTATTAGAGTTTCTCATTTTATTAACTGTTTACTAAGTATTTTTGTTTCAAAAATTGTACCCTTTTTATGCCATTCTGAAAGTTATTAGTAATACAAGTTGACGTGGCCGAGTGGTCTAAGGCGGTGGATTAAGGCTCCATTCCGAAAGGGCGCGAGTTCGAACCTCGCCGTCAACATTTTTTATAAATTGTAAAAATTTATATATTTTTAATTAATTAAAGTAGGTGACAGAAATTAGGCAATTTTGATTTAAAAGGGGAATACTGATTTCTTAATTATTCATTATAATACTTCATAGAATTAGAAGGCCGAAAATTATTGATATATTTTAGAAAAGCAGATTTAATTTATTAATTTCTTTAATGTTAATTTATTTAGTTTATAGATAATTATGGTTAAATAATTCATCAGACATATATTATCTGTTTAATTTACTTACAATAAAAGTATAAATTATTAATGTTCATCAAATATTTTAATATGATCATGCTTCTTAGTTGATTTATAATCTTTCACATAAATCTTTTAAGTATGTGATATTTTCATTAATTCTTGAGTTTTTATCCTTAATCACTGAGCATGCTACTACATTTCTGCTTGTACCGCACATTCTACCTAAATCAACCTTGCTCTTAATAAATACATATGGAACATTCTAATTGATTAAATTTATAGAATTTACCTTATCTTCACAAAGTAAAGGTAAATGAAGTACTATTTCTAATGGTGTTGTATCAGCTGCAATAATGACAAGCTCAGCTATACCTCTATTTAAAGTTTTTGTGGTTTCATTAGCTCCTTTTTTTAACTAATGATTTATGCCAAATTTATACTTATTTTAGAGCAGCTGCTTATTAGACAAGTTCTAAAATTTGAGGTTCAACTTCCTCATTAGCTAATGGTTATGCTCTTTCTGGATATTCGTTTTACTAATTATATTGATTCACAATTTACCATTAGTTATTATATTTACAAAATATTTAATGTAAATCAATTTAATTATTTTTTGATTTCTAATTTTAAGAATAAAATTAGATCTTCAATTATATGATGTATATACTTTGATTTATTAATGATACATGTTTTAAAGAAATATGGCATAATAAAAATTATTAATAAAGCAATTCTAATAAATCTGCAATTTTAATAATAATAATGTAAAATATACAAAGATTGCTAATAGCTCCAAATTCATCAAGGAAGTACCTAATCATACAAGATGCCATAAATTTACTTCTTAGCATTATTTTATGTTTATTTTACATTGATAACTTGATGAATGATTATTTGCCATATTTTGTAGCATGGTTTTAATGTTCATATTTGTTTCTACTCTTTTATTCTTTACTAGTAATTTATGTGCTACAATTAAATTTAAAAAATTAAACATTTTACACTTGATATCTGTCCTATATATTATGAAGAATTCAGAATAAAAGAATTAGTTGCCGAATATTTATATATATGGTATCATACTTTTCATTAAGTTTGTGTTGTAAAATGGCTAAAAATGCCAATGAACAAAACAAAGGTCTGGCCAATATGTAAACAATTACCATATTCTATTGATAAATATTTCTGATAATCGGATATTTTTGACTTGTATGATTTATAATATAACTTTTATAATTTTTAAGTATTAAATAAATTTAGATACTATTCAAAATCGCTTAGATAAATGATAAGCTAACAAAAGAATAGTTGCAATTACCACTTAAAATAGTTGAATCTATAACAAGTTTATGTTAGCAAGTAATATTCCTAAAACCAAAAACCCGAAGTTTAGTTTATAATCAGAGAATTATCTATATATAATTAATTTATTACATTAAAAATGCCTTTATTGCGAGGGAAAACAATAGTCTAACAATTAAAATGGAAAAGAACTCTACTTAACTTTAAAATTAGCTATGTATGGATTGAAAACTAGGCAGAGAACTTAAGAAATTAATCAATCCAAAAGTCATCAATAACTTCCTTAATAAATGTTCATTATATAATTCACTGATACAATAATTACCAATAAAATATCCTAATAATTCAAATATGGATAATATCAAAGCTAATGTCTCAATTGTCCATTGCAATTGATTAATAAATGCATATAGCTTAAACAAATGTCCAAAATATAATAAACTTAATGCAAACATTATGAAATTAATTGTAGATTTAGATTCCTATTTATTAATTACTTTGAATTAAAATTTATTAATTAATAATGAAATTTATTCTTCATTAAAATAATTTCTATTTGGAAAATTTGCTGAATAGATGGAATTCATATTTTAATAAAATTCTGTTGATAAGATTTCAATCTTATTTAAGGCAATTTATTATTTTTTTAGATTTTATTAATTTTATTTAGAGATTTCTTCATAATGTGAAATACGATTTAAAATGCATAATGGTGAATCTTATAAAGTGAAATAAGCAAACAAAGTAATTAAAGAAAATGGAATCCACATTATAATGAGGTTAAAAATGTATTGTTCTTTAAATATCATATGTAAAACAGAGGAAACTACAATAAATTCCACAATTATTAATAGAAATTCATTATAAAAGATTAATCTTTAATTTTTCTTCAACATAAACTAAACTTATTCCATCAATAAATAAAATATGCTGGCAGATGACATACCCTGTACAAAAAAACAACCAAAGAATATCAAATTATCCAAATAGATTTTTGTTTTATTAATTTTTCCAATATCTTCAAAATGTAAAGATCCATAATTTGGATATAAATTACATTGAGTTCCTTGAATAAAATAAGTCCCTGATATAAGTAAAAGAAAGAATAATAATAACTTAAATAGATAAAATATATACATTTTTATTTGAATAATTTAAAGATAGAGACTTGATACCATACACAATAATGTAAGATATTACTATGTAAATAATTCTAATCGCAATTACTAGTATAAGTTAATCTATTTATTCTTCTAAATATAAATGACTTCTGGAGGAGTTCTTATTCTTAATATGCTCTTGGGGTCGTAAACTAAATTTCAAATATCAATACATTAATTTTGAATGATTATCATCATGACCTTAAATAATTTAATCCTATGTGAAGAGATATAGAAGTTAATAAAACTGAAGGGTTAAGAATCCAACAATTAATAATATGAGTTTTCTCAAAGTTTAAAAGTACTTTCCTTTTGGGTTTAATGTTAAAAGCAAAAATTACTTATCAATTACAACAGAATCAACTACTATTTTGAATTAATCAATAGGAAGGTTTGTTTAGTTATTAAGAACTTGAATAAGTTGGTTCACTGTGTTATTATTGTTTTGTGAAATCTGATTGATTTGAATTTCCTACTAAAAAATATCTTAAGAATTTTGCTATGAATTTGGTCTATTTTCTACACCTCTTTGACTATTGTTCATATTTATTAATAAAATATTTTAGTATTAAATTAAATTCATTTATATGATGATTTTAATCTTTCTGAGTCTGAATCCCAAATAAATTTTAATGCATTTCATTTCTCAAACTTCTTTAATCATTATTCTAGATTTCTCCGTCATAAAGTTTAAATTTAGATTAAACATTTTTGACATTTTTTTAATTAAACAAATAATATGCATCCTATCAGGTTTCTTTATTAACATAAATTAAATATATCAAAAAATGCATTAAATATGTTTTAATAAAAGTGATCTTGAATTATTGGAGTTAAATTTATAATTGTTTAAATTGTTATTGGAATTATCATATTATGAAAATCAGACAAACATTATCTATATTGGAAATAATAAAATTAGGCTCTTTCAATTTCAAATTAACTGAGAATTTACTACTTATCATTAAAGTCATATTTATTCATAAAATCTAAAAAAATGATTTACGTATTGGAGTTAATATTAATCCTTAAATTTATTAACGTTCTGTTCATTTATAATTTCTCAAACTCTAAGATGTAATAAAATAACATATAAGATTTTAGTTATCTTCTAACATTCAAATTAGAATACAACTCTAGAAAAACAATAAAATTCTTCTGAAAGATTGAATATCTATATAAAAATGAATATTATATTCTAATCAGATTAGAAATTTTGGTTTAGTTGATATAAAAAAAAAAATACTAATAATAGAAATTGTGAATTAAATATTTAAGATATATACATATAAGTTTTTATTCAATTTAATATTAATTATATACATAGAAATATTGATAGTGTAATTTATAGTAATATTTATAATTCATAAATAAATAAATGGAAAAAGAAAATCAAACATTTAACTTCTAAAATTTAATCATTGCAATGTATGTTTTGAAGGTTAAATTTGATTTTTCAAAAAAAATTAGTGGACTATTGATATTTATGTCTAACTTGTAACCTTTATGTTTTATTTTTGAATTGCAAAATACAAATTTAGCTTCAACTTTGACATTAAGAATGGAAAATTTGGATAATCATAGCAATACATATATTTATTAAATACTTGAGATTTTATTTAGACCATCAATAAAATTAATTTTCATATTTGGCAATTATGTTGAATATGCATTTTTTATAGTAACATTTCTTATTTTAATTCACAAAATTGGATTAATTATTTTTACCTAATACTATTTTATTTAGGAAAAATCATAAAAATTTATAAAACTAGCTGAAAATTCTTTTTTCCCTAAAATTTTTTGCTATTACCTTAATATCTATTAATAATTAATTGGATCTTATTTATTTTTGGAAATGAACTTCATTTGTTTAACATGCTTATCAAAATAATTAGAATAATTAGAAAATTATGGATTTTTACTGGTTACATTAAATATTTTAACAATGATACTTTTAATAATTGATTCTATAGGAACAATCATAATAAATGAATCGACAATTACAAATAAAGTATATGGATTAGAAAAACTAGGAATTACTATATACAGATATATATATTATGTATTTATCATAATACAATCAATTATTGTAATAGAGTTTGATTAACTTCATGTTGAATATATTCTAAGTGCTATTTTATTATGTTAATAATTAATTCTTATTTTGGATTTGTTTATTCATTTTAATTACATCCTTCATTATTAAAAATATTCATTAATTATTGCAATTTCAATAAACTTATCCATAAGTTTATCTATTTTTATAGTATCCACTTTTAATGCATAACTGTTAAAACTATGTTGTTTGATTATATTTACATTGATATTGAAAATACTACTAAATTTGGATTAAAAAAATGAAAAAAAATAAATGTTAGAATTATTTAAGACTAGCAAAACTAATTTAAATTATCTAAGATTTGGATTGATATTCATTTTAAATAATGAAATATATTTCTAAAAGGAAGATTTAATAATTAAAATCTTAATAGCAAAATGGCATACTTCACGATGCAAATCTAAATTATGTACATTTTGCAATCATCTTTCTATTTAAAACCCTGAATAATGTTGTGGTATTACAAATGAGATGTATAAATAATTTGTTCAATAAATGATTTCCTGTTTTTTGCAAAAATATACTGCAAATAATAACAGATCAAATTAAAGAGATTATACTTTATTATATGCTTATTTCTTATTCGATTTTGGATGGATAATTAGATCAATAAAGATTCTTGATCATCTTTTTTAAAATAAATAACCCTATTAATAACCATATTACTAACAATAGATTTAGTCTCCTAGTAAGTATAAATTTTAAGAAAATTAATTATTACTTAATGATAACAATTTTGACTAATATGGTCTATAGAAAATTAACAATTTCTAACAATTAGATTACATAACAAAAGTTCAAATGAAATTTATTGTGTAATGTGGAAAATCATAGATTAGCTCTTCACTTATAGGATCATCATTATAAGCAACTTAATAATCAATGATATAGGAATTTATTGAAAAATCATTAAAATCAGAGAGTCTGATAAGATATTTAGAAAGAAAAGTAATGGAAACTCTTATGTTAAAGTTAAAATTATATCATAATTTAAAGAACACATGTGCACAATCTTAAGATGAAATTAATTTTAATAAATAACTCTATTAATTATGTGAATAAGTGTATGAAGTTAATAAACTTTTAAAATTTCAATTTAAAAACACACCTAATTAAAAAATTCATGGTTTATATACATTTTTTTAAGGAGAGATATTATCTAATTATTATAAATCAATATTATTTTATAAAAATTCAAAAAGTTTAGAAGTAGAATTAAATAAATTTTAATAAATAATAAATTTTAATATAAATCAAAAAAATGTACATTTTGCAATATTGGAATTATGTGATGATATGTAAAATTTAACTTTAATAGGATAATCTCAAAACTTTTATGATAATTATGGATCAATTAATGAAAAGTAAAGATCTTTTGAATATTTATTACCAGATTTTTTGATTCCATATCATAATTTATATGTTAAACAATTTTTTGAAAATGGAACTAGTAAATATTATAATGCTTTCCAGATTAATTTTATAATGAATAATTAAAATATATTAACAACTGTAAATATGTGTCATTCTATGACTAATCTATTCAAAAGTAAGAATATCACATTTGCAGTATTTTTATAAGAAGCAACTCAAGATAAAGCATTTTTAGTTATTGATGGATCAAATATGAAATGCATATTTACAAAAAATTTACTTATATTAATAGGATGGTCAGAGTCTGAAATAAAATATTTAAGTGCTTTAAAAGAATTTAATTAAGTTGAAATATCATCAATATATCCAAATTTTACAACAATAATAATGGAACATTAAGAAAATGAGATTAAATTAAGTTCAGTAAATATGTATTTTCCTTCACCTTAAAGTAGTTTTGAATCAATTTAATGTGAAATTAAAATATCTCCTGATAAAGCTAGATAAAATTTAAGATTATATAGTATAGAATGTGATATAATAATATAAAGAAAGTAAATTGGTAATTATTGTTATTTTATATTGGATATAATAAAAATGGCTGAATTCAATAGAGGTAGAGAATTATCATAAATTCATTAAAGATTATCCTTAAATTCTATTAAATAAAATGAATCTTTAAATTAACCACTTTTTTTAGATTGTATTGTAGATTAATAAGATGATTCACCTCATATTGGAAATTTAAATAGTGTAAATTTTATAAATTAATAATAAATTGGATCTATTTAAAATATATCTAAACCCTTACTTTTTTAAGTAAATCCTATAATATTTGTTAACAATTCTCCAGTTCTTAATTCAAGAAGAGAGGAAACTATAAATTAAAGTGAATAATAATTAATAACTCAAAGAAATAGTTTAATTAAATAGGATATCAAATCTCCAAGTTTTATCAATCAATAAAGTATCTAAAGCATTGATGATAAAGAAAACTCTTAATTCAAATCACCTATTTTAAGATTAAAAGAAAGTTCTGATGAATAAGATAAAATTCATTAGAATTATGAATTACTTCAATAAATTCTATCTATTAGTCCATCTAGATACTAAAAGAAATTTATGGTTCTATTTAGTATTTGGTTTTTATTATTTATTATTTTTATAATAGTATAATATATAGAACTTAAAAATGATTTAGATGACCTTTTATCTTTTGGATTTATGACTTCTTTTTATGCTTCCATAATGGGACCTCATGATTTATTTTTTTCAATGAGAGTAACAATAACTGGCTATTAATAAATGAATAGAGAAGGTTTTCTACCAAGTAATTAATTATTTTAATTAACTGAACCATATTATGAGTCAATTTAATTAGGATACACAGAATTAAGAGATAGTTTATATGATTAACTAGATAATCAATATATTAAAAGCTTTTTAGATGATGTGAAGGTTACGATGAATTTCATGAATAAGAATGAATAAGAAATTTATGCTGTTGAAATTTCCTTTAGAGATGCATTATTTATTATTTTATAATATTAACATGCTCAAATGATAACATTTAATCATCGAGGTAGTACATCTGGATAACCATATTAAATATCATTATTTGCTAATTATTTTATGCTTCATAAGGAATGTGAAAGTTTAAAAATTTCAATGTATGATTATGCAATTTAGATGCATAAGAATATGAATTATAAATTGATTATTTTATGGATAGCTTTTGATTTGGTGTTAATAATATTTTATATATATTTGTAGTTTTTTTAGATTGAATTTTTTCAATAATTAGATAAATTTATCTAATTGATATTTTTAATAGATGAACCAATATTGAATAATGAAATTTAAAGATTTAATGATTTAATAGATTCAATAAAACTTAATTCTAATATATTGTTCATGTATAATCCTGAACATCAATTATAATAACATTTAAAAAAACCTTTGCATTCTCAAAAACATTAAAATCAGAATCAGAAATATAAATAAAACTTTTCAGCCATAAATAAAACTAGAAGCTTAATTAAAATTTTTAATATAGCATTCCTTATATTTTTATTATCTATTATTCTTATTTTTTCATTATTAAGCATTACTTCTACATCACTATTTTTTAATAAATATGATGATACTTTATAATTATATGAAAAAATTTAAGAAATGAAACTGAGATCAGGTAATTTATTCTTATACAGAGAAATATTTTTCAGATGGGAGAATTTTACTTTTCTTACAGAAAATAATAAATTAGAACTTTATTATTTAATTGATAAAGCCTAAAATGCTATTTCAAATTATATTTAAATATCAAACACTATAAATTTTGATTATTATTTAATTGATTAAAATTTCATAGATTTGTTTAACAATATTAATAGGAATACTCTTTGTGAACAAATTGATGAAGTAATTATTTTATATTATTATTAGAAATTTAAAAATTTATCATCTGTATATTGTGGATTATCTTTTGATGGATCATTTGCTAAGGGAATGATTGTAACATTGAATTATATGTCCAATTTAATAAAATCTTAATAAGAAATTAACAATTTTACTCATAGAGTTGAAATGCAATATTATGAATAAGAAGGTTCACAAATAGTTAGTAGAATATTTTTTGTTTTAGTTAATCAATTCAACAAAAGTCTAAAAGAATAGTTTGATGATTTAAAATTATTTTTGACTGTATTTTGTTAATATATTATTTTAGGTTTTATCACTATCATTTGGCCTTCTAACAATAAGTATTTAAGGATTATTATTTTATTATTATTCACCTTATTTAGGTAGGATAATGAAAATAATTAAAAGAGTAGTTCATTTGATACCTTTTGAATCATTAATGAATAATGAAATATTAGAAAGATAACTAAAGGAACTAAAATTTAGATTTTAATGATATCAATATATATTATTGTCTATTCTACTATTTGAAATGTTTTATATTTTTTAAAACTTTAACATTTTAAAATAAATTTATTTTTAGCATTAAAAGTAGAATTAATTAAAAATCAATATATATCATATAGTTTAATATTAAAACCTTAGATGATTGATCTTTATTATTATCTAATAGAATCTACTTGTTAAACTAACAATAATATTTTGACTGATTTATAGATAAAATCAATTCCATCACCTTGATTATCCTCAAATTCTCAATTCTCCTATATATCAATCATTATTAATATAGAAATGCATTTCATCACCATATTCTTTGATTATAATCTGTCATCTATATGTAATTCCATTAATTAACACTTTTTATCATAAATCTGATTATTTTCTACTTTCCTTTATTAGGATTACCAGAGAAAAATTATAATTGGCTTAAGCACATTGCTTTTTGTTAAATATTTTTCCTTAATATTTTTCATCATATAAAGATATTATTCATATTTTGATATACTTTATTATCTTTTTAGGAACTTTAAAAAAAATTCATTAATTAAATATGAATATCAAAAAACCTGCAAACAAAAGTAAGGAAGATCTAAATAGATTAAGAATGGTATTAGATTATCGTTGGGATCCTAAATATCAACCACAAGGAAAACCCGCCATTCCTGAATCATTTAAAATTGTGCGGGAATCCAATCCAATTGAAACAAAATAAGGCAATGATTTATAGGCAGTATTTATAAATCTTAAATGGGGATAACATCTAAAGATTGAGGAATTTGTAATATTATATATTTAAATATAGAAATAATTCAACTTGAATGATTCATAAATGCATAATGGTATGTTATTTATATGGTGTGAAAAGGATAATATTATGGAAATTATCGATCAATTAGAAAAGCTTGGATTCAATTATGTTGAAAATTTCACAACAGTTCTATTATCATTAGAAAAGATATTAACAATCATGCCATCTGAACCTTAAGTAAGAAAAATTACAGAATTCTTCAGCAAGAAGAATATAAAAGAGTAAAAGGAAATAAAAAAAATAGATGGGTTAAAAAATTAAGATTAATTACCAGATTTAGATCCTACATAAGTTTTTTGGAATGAAGATTATACATATTTTAGAAAAACCAAAAGAACATTGTTGATGTTTAGAAAACAATCCAAACAACAATTAGAATTAAGACATTAAAGAACTGGAGATATATTTTTTGATGTCATTGAGAAGGACAGTTAAAATCTTTCTGCTATAGGAATGGAATATATTTACAAGATGATTGAGACATTATTGCCAAAAGCATAATACAAGGCAGGAGAGAGTTTAAAAATGATGGAATTATTTGCAGATCCAAATACTTAAGGAAGATCTGGATGGATTTAAGTAATTTAAGAGTGATGAAATGTTTTAAATTTAAAATTAACAATATTTAAAAAAAATTAAGGTCTTACCAGGACTCGAACCTGGGTTAAAGGAGTCAGAATCCTTTGTGATAACCGCTACACTACAAGACCCAATCTGGTTTATGAGATTATGCATTAGTTATATAATAAGTTGAACATATTATTACTTTTCAAAATTAAAAAGATAACGAGTTACCCACTTACTTATCTAACTATTAAAAGAAATCTATATTAGCAATATAAAATTACTTTTAAGTTCATTGTTTGGATTGAACAATGAGAAAGTGCTGGATGCTGATGATTTAGAAGCTGATTCTTATTTATTAAACAATTTTTGTTTTATCTGACTTTTAAGAAATGGGGAATTTAAAAATGATGAAGCAATTTCATCAATATTAAATAATTTTCTTTCTGTAATAGTATTTGAATCTTAAGGTTAACTTTATTGTTGTTATGCACTACATACTTATCCACTACCAAAATGAGTGGATTAACAAGGCTAAAACAACTTATTTTAAGGAGTATTATTAAATGGATTCAAAGAATTATTTACTATGTTAATACTTTAGTCATCTACTTTTTGAACATGATTTGATTTATATTGTTCTTTATCTTATAGTATTTATTGTTTAATTTTTGATTGCACTTATCTAAGATGTTTTGGTACACCACTACCTTAAGGAGTTTTATTCTCTTTAGGTATTTTTTTATTCTCATCTTTAAATTAAGGTGAGTTACGACTATGTAGACTATGTAAACTATCTAATTGACTAGAATGATATGAAGATCTTTATGTTTATTATCTAGCACTATTTTCTCTTTATGATAATGGTTGAATTTCATTCTATGAATCATTTCTAGGTAAATATTGAGGTATAATTGGTTATTAATCTAATGTTTGTTTTCTTTTTGGTTAATGTTATGAATCGTTATTCTAGTATTAATTCCATAAAATTGATTTGCTATTACTATAAATATTAAATTTTACATTTCTGAATCATCTAAATGATGTTTGAATGGTATGGCTTTTTTAACATTTTATTAAATTGGTATTTATTCTGTAATTTTAGGAGTTATTTTAGAAGGTAATAGTTTAGGTTGACTATGATATTTAATTTATTGTTCAGGTTAAAAATGCTTTTCTAATGATAGTACTTTCTTGCGTAAACTTTTTATTTCTTATTGAATAGACTTTTCTTTATAAGCATCTAATTTAACGATTAAAAAATACTTGATAATTCTTTGATTCCATCTTCATTTATATCATTTAGTTATTGTTTAACTACTCCTATACCCAAGATAATCAGATATTTAATAAGTTTATCAGTCTTTTTTAAATTATATTCTTAAGTAAACTTATTTAGTTGTTTCAATTCCATTTATTTTTCTAACAGTTAATTTATTTAATGATTAGTATTAGAACTAACACATCAATTATACAGAATCACTTCAAAATTTGACATATCTATATTAAACTATTAAATACCTTTAAAATCAATACAAATTAATAAGAGTTCAAAAACAATAGATTATTTATTATAAACTATATAATCTAAATATTGATTTATTAATAAGAATAAAGTAATATATAGAATAAATATTAACAAATTATAACCATTTCTAACTATTTAAATATATTTCATCTATTAAATAATCAACACTCAAAAAGAAAATTCATATATTTATTTAAATAATCTATTTCTGAAAATAATATGATTTTAAAGGGTATTGTTTAGATTAGAATCTATAAGGTATGTCAAATTAAGAAATGAAATAATTTTACTATATATTGTAATGATAATGTATATTAAAATAATCTACTTTTAGTTTGATTCATTATATTATTAATTAACGAATGAATAAATCAAAAAGCCCTAATTAGAGAGACATCCCAAACGATAATAGCAAAGTTAGAATAGCAGTTCGTGTCAGACCAACTTTAAATAGTGAAAGCGAAGAAGACTTTGTTTAGTTGATAGATGATAATACAATAAAAGTCACTAGAATTGGAAATAGTCTTCGTATGAAATTTAGCGACATTCTTCCAAAAACAGCAAATCAAAATGATGTTCAAAGATTGGTTTCTGAATCTATCAAGTCATTTATATAAGGAATTAATAACACTATTTTTGCTTATGGATAAACTGGAGCTGGTAAAACTTATACAATTATGGGTGGATTACCTGAAAATGTAGCCAATGTTTCTACTGAAAAATTTCATTAAGTTATTAGGTGTAATGAGAGAGGAATTCTACCTAGAGCAGTTCAATAAATCATATCTCAATTATAAACTTAAATAGAAGATGATTAATGTCGACTTTATTTATCATTCTATGAAATTTACAATGAAAAAGTATATAGATCAAATAATTTAATAGATTTTTGATCTTTTTAATCTAAAATCTCAAGGATTGGATATTCGAGAAAATAAAAATGGTGATGTGAATATTCCAGATCTATCATAAATACGGATTATGGATATTGATACTGCCTATGAATATTTAATTTTAGGATTAAGAAATAGAGTTGTAGGATGTAGTCATGCGAATTCAAAGAGTTCAAGATCACATTGTTGTTTTTAGATGACCCTTCAATAAGTTACAGTTATTAATGGAGAACCTGTATTACAAGAGTCTTCACTTAAAATTGTTGATTTAGCTGGATCAGAGAAGTTTAAAATACCAACTGAATTGACCCCTGAAGAAAAAGAACTTCATATTTAAGAATTGACATCAATCAATGGTAGTTTATCTTGTTTAGGACATTGCATATCTGCTTTAATAGATAGAAATAGAACACATATTCCATTTAGAAATTCTAAATTGACAAGAGTTCTTAGTGATTCTTTAAGTGGCAGTGGTAAAATCTTATTCATTGTTTGTGTTTCACCCTCTATATCTTCTAGTGCTGAGACCTTTTCTACTCTATAATTTGCTAATCGAGCGAAGAGGGCTGTGTTGGATGGTAGAAATATTTAATAGCCTAAAACAAATAAACCTAAAGGAGTATCTTTGGAAGAGTATTAAGAATTATTAAAATAATATCAAAAGGAGAAATAAATGAGAGAAGAACTTGAAGTTATTGTTCAAAAGAGAAATTAAGGAGAATTATTATAACAGATTTAAAAACTAAAATAATAAAATCAAGAACTCTAAGAACAACTTTATTAAGTGTAATCATAATAATAATAATAATCTATAAACATCAATTATTAATAATAATAATAACAATAATAATAATAATAATATTCTCCCTTGTTTTCAGATAATAAAAAATCACTTACTATTAATTCTAACGACAAAAAAGTCAGATTTGCTGATGATTTCTTAACTGCTCATATTAACAATATGGACAGAGAAGATAGTTAAGTTTTTGAAAATCTAGCTATTTTTCAAGAACTGAAGTAATTAGAAAATAAAGACAAAAAAAAAATTATTGTAATTATTATCTACATAATAATAGAATTTTGAAGAAAAATTTAAAAGCTATTTTGGATAATCTGAATATTAAACTAACGATTTAGCTTAATTTAATACTGGAAAATAGTTTGGTAATTCATAATTTTAGCAATAATAGATTCAATCATAAGAAAAGTTAATGACAAATAGAATAATATATCAAATATTGTTTAAGATCTTAAAAAAGAAATGTCCAAGGCAGTGAATTAATTAGAATAGTTATAAAGTATTTATTTTCTTATTCAAATAGAGGAAGACAGAGAACTGAAGAGTGCTGACTCATGTAAAGAAAAGTAAGTTTTTTTTTGTTATTTTTAGTTTCATTTAATACTGATTAATATAAATTCTATATATATATATATATATTATTATAATTAAAAATACGTTTGTTTTATTCTTCAGTTATTATATAATGAATTTAACTTTATTTTCAGATATATGAATAGTATTTAAATATAATTATTTGGATTACTTTAAATCAATAAATTTCAATTGCTGAATAAAGTAATTAAATAATTAAATTACTTGATAAAATTATTGTGTATCTAGAATATAATAATAATAAAGAGCAAGTTAAAACAATTAATAAGAATATAATAAGAATGATATGATTAAACAAATTAATATAAATTCAAAATCTTAATAAATAATTTGATCATTTTTCCTTCTTATTTTCATCAGTAAATATTTAACTATTAAATAATTGATTATTTCTTACTCTGCCTCTACTGAAGCTAAAAAGTTAAGATTACTTTCAGTGGTATTAACAGAAATAAACCATCCTAAAACTGTAAGAACAGTAATTGCTATCTATGTATAAGTCCAAAAATTGTATAATGTAGAACCATCAATCACAGCTTAAACTTAATCATTTGTATCATCTTAAGTGATTCCACTTGATAATTCAACTATATTTTTATGGCCTATCACCCATAATAAATAAGCAATATTATAAACTAAATTAAAATGTAATTCATACATAAAGCACTAATAATTGATTAGATATAAAACTTTTTATCTTAATTGTTTTTTGTTTTGTCTTACTAATCTTTTAATTGAATGCATACAAATAAACTACCAAAAGCACTGATTAAAATTATAATATGAAAAACTTAATCTACTCTTAAGCAATATTTAGCATATAATTTAAAGAATGTTGTTAAACCTTCTTAATCTGTACTTTATCCTAGAAAAATAATGAAAACATGCATTAATGTCATTCCCTTGTTAATTTTAAATTTACCTGCCAATAATCCTTAAAAAAAGAATATAAATCTATCTATTAATTTGACAGCCTCATGAATTAATTTGTTCAAAACTAATAACACATTTTCAGTTTGAATTTATTATTTTCTGCTTTCTTCCATCATTTGAATTTTCCTTCTTAATGCTTGTTCATTTAATTCAATGAAACTACCATTTGTTAAATCTATTAAATTAATATATGAAATACTTTCAATAAATATTTTAGTGATTTCAGGTTACAAATCTAATACCTTTAATAAATTGCTCTCATAATCTTATGAAGCATCTTCATTTATTTTATCAGCCTCATCAATTTAATTCAAATGAATTTCTCCACCAGTTATATTTCTTTTATTTTTCCTTGATAATTAATCTCTAATTATTACTTTGCTTATAAATTATGTTTCATTAATTCAATTATTATTTTAATATATAAAATATCATTTATATTATCACAATTATATAAATTATAATCACTTTCTTTTAACTCTATAATTCTTTTTAATTCTTTAACTTTCCAAGAATGCTTCATCTAAACCATTTTCACAATTTTCACATTAGCAATCCATAGTACATTTTGATTTTCTTAGAAAACATTCACAATAACCTGTTTGACATCTAGTCTTTTTACAATTGCAACCAAAAGAATCTTTAAGTTTAAATAGAGCTTCTTTAGGTACATTCTTATTTCTATGACATTTTTCATTAACATGTTTTATTGCAATATTTCGTTCTTCTTGATGATCATGATTATTCAAACATCCTTCAACACATTAACACTCCTTTAAACACATTCTTCCACTATGAAAACATCTACAATATCTTTTTAAACAACCACTATTTCTACAAAAACAAGGTTATTATTCTAATTCATTATATTTTTTCTTTATTTTTTTTTGTATTTAATTAGTTTTGATTTCTTTTTCTGACTTTTTTATTATATTGTTATCTCTATCTTCTTTCAAATCTAATTTTTCTTATTATTATAACTATTCAACTTCTTTAAATAATTCTTCTTTTATTTTAGTATCATTCATCTAAGAAACCTGTGATTATTATTTCTAAAGTGGAGGAAGATAAGTCTAATAAGTTATTGATCTTCTTGACCCCAAACTATTGATTGGATCATACAATATAAAATTTGATGCTTGTCTACTAATAGTTAAAGGCCTGTATTCAAATTCATTTGCTATGTCTTCCATTTAAGATCTTATTATGATAATAATCTTTACGTAAATTTTTATAACTATGGAGATTTATAAGGCTCATCATTCTAGGAAATAATACTTGCTGATCTTAAAAGGGAGATCTATTTGAATTATGCCATTAAATTTGTTCCCAGAAATAATTAATATTGTTATTAAGCTTATTATAATTAAGATGAATTGATTTAGAAAATAGAAAAATTATATGAAATTCTTAAATTTATCAGAAATTTAACATTTATATATTCTATGTTTAAACATAACATTTAATTTCATTTTTGATTTTAACTTAAGTACATTTCAAGTTATGCTCTAGCTTAATTATCATTAATAGATCCTCTAATATCTTAGATTAATTGTGACTTTTTATTGTTAATAGCTACTTAAACAGCATGACGTTGTTATCCAATTTTTAATAACATATAACAAGATTCCTATAATATATTTAATTCTATTATTACTTCCGGATCTGGCATTTTCATTATCATTTATAAACCTCTTTCTTCTTAATCTGCTTTGATTAACATATCCGCAACTAATTCATAGGGTATGGATACATTTTTTTTGTTTTTTTCATTTATAAATCTTTCCAACTCTTCCCAATTTTTGTTATTTATTAATGCCTTAACTCTTGTTATATTAAATCTAATTATTAATGATAATAATTACCTTCTTTCTGGAATTTTGTATGTTTTTGCAAATTCTTAAGCTAATTGAATATTATCTTTAGATAGAAATGCCTCCATTATTGAATTTAATGGTCTTTCATCCATTATTACTTTACTCTTTTCTTTTTTCTCTCTTTCAACTTCCTATTTTAAATCATTTAATGTTTTTATTTATTCTTATAATATTTTACTATAGAAAGAATCTTTGCTTTCTTCTTCAAAGAATTTCTATGCAAATTCCAAAAACCTGATTTTTTCTGTTAAATTATTTTATTAATATGCTTAATTGATAGCTAATAAACCACATTCATCATATTTTTTTAAATATTGTAAATATTTCTATAAGTATTTATCATCAAAATTTCTAAGATAATATATTAAATGGGCTTAAGCAACTGGATTTTATGATAGAATACCAAATTTATAAGTTTCATCCATATCTGTTTTTAAAAATTTCATTATAACAAGATAAATTAAGTTTGAATCTTTTGAGGCAATTGCATCAATTAAAGCTTTTTCATAATATGAGTTATTATTGCCTTATTAATAATTAGCCATCCAAATAAGTACTGGAATACGTTTAGATAAACTTTATTCATTATCTAAAAGTTTTAATGCTAATTAAGATTTGCCTATTTCTATTGATTTTTATGCTATCTATGTAAATGATACTCCTTTCTCTTCTTTAATCTTTTCTTTTATAATCTAACATAATTAATCATCATCCATTTAACTTTCTACTTTACAACATGCCCAATGAGTATAAATTGTAGATTTTTATTTAATTTAAAATTTAAGAAAACGTGAAATTTCAATAGCTAAATAATGTAAATTGTATCTAAGCAAAAGAGTAATAAATAAATCTGGATTCTTTATTAATTATAAGACTTATTCATATGTAACTACTCTACTACCTATACCACCATTTCTACGTAAAGCATTTGATACTCTGAGATATTTACAAGTTTCATTTAATAGATTTGGATCAATCAATTAATTTCCTAAAAATGTTTTACCATAACTAGCTGCTTTTAATAATTTCATTTAATATTCAGGATTAATTTCAAATTATCCACTTTTAATGCAATCATTAACTGCTTCTCCAAGTTCAGCTTTTTTAGATCTTAATTCATCATCTTCAATAGGATTTTTTTATTCGAATGACTCATATGCAGAATGCAATTAAGCACCTGGTTTAACAGAGAGTGGTAAGAATACATTTACATAAGCTTCAGGTAATTTACGTAAAATCTCATTTTTCTTTTATGTTAATATTCTAACACCATCAATTTCCTATTTAAGTGCAAAATGTGAATTACTCATTTTTACTTTAATATAAGAGTCTTAAGAAACTAAGACTATGTATTATTATAATTGTAAAACAACACAATCATCACCACACCATAACATTCTTCTAGGTCTTTCAATTTTACTTATATCTTTTTCTGCACTCTCTTCTTTTTTAATATCTTCTTCTTTAAGATCGATTGGTATTTATTTACAATCTGTTGAATCAAAAAAATCAGATATAAATGTTACAACCCATCTTGAATTATTGTATTAAAGTAATGCTAAGTTTTTATAATTAGATGATAAACTGATCATTTTTATGTTTCTAAGATCAGGTAATTTCTTATCAATCTCATTAACTATTTTATCTTTATTATAATATATCTTCCATTTTTCATCTTCAATTATATGAATAATTCCACCATCTGGATTAGTTATCAATAGTTCCACTTTTCCACTTTAAGTTTTTTGAGGTGGAATAACTTACCAATGTTCAGGTTCTTAAGTAAGATTAGATGGTTTCATTTTATGAACTTAAGGTTCATAAGCATTAGGTATATAGAAAAATTCATAATTAGTTGTCATTAATACAAAGCCATTATTAACAATTAAACCTTTATGGATTTATTATTGTTTAAATTGATCCATCAAATCATAACTCTTTTTAGTACCTTTGAAAGGATCTACTATATAATATGAACCATTTGCTTTTAGTAACAATAGTTGTTCGTCTTCAAGAAAATCGAATAATGCAATCTACATAAATTAAATATTGTAATACTCTGTCAATTTCTTTATATTAAGCTTTAGATATGATCTTGCCATTATTGGAGAAGAACACAATAGAGTCTTTTAGTAGATCATCGGTACGCATGAGGATAACCTGATTATAATTTTTAGTAGCAGCCAAAGGACCACCCCATTTGGATACAGCTATACGTTAATAGAAAAAGTCAAGACTCTTCTACTCACCTGTGATAGGATTGAATTGATGAAATTTGTAATACTTTTTATTAAGTTCTTTCCAATGTGCACTTGGATCCATATAAAATAATTAAATAAATAAGAAAGAGTATATAAAAGATGGAAGATGATTATTATGTAAATATATTACCATAAAATATGGTTATTATATTAAATAATTAAATGCGCGCCTATTTGAGTACAATTATCTGAAATTCAAATAGAGAGATGTATATTTTATCACATTTTTTATTTTTCCTTTTTGTCCCTTATTATTTTATAAATGAGTGATTAAGAAAGTGATGATGATTAAAGTAATAGATAATTGGGTAGACTAAGAGATAAACAAAAGAGAAAGTACATGATGTTAGATGCATTAGTAGATACAACTAAATGGAAGAAGAAAACTATGTCTAAGAGCAAAATGTAATTACAAATGAAAGGAGATCAGCCAGAGCAATCAAAAAGAATTATGCAGCCACTATGAGCGATGAGGAAGAGCCCATAAATTAACCAGTAGAAGAAACAGAAGTGAAGCGCATCTTCGTTCCAGAGATTGATCAAATTTTATGGAGAAAGATAGACCAAAACACAGCCTAAATCTAATTCCTAGTTAAATACAAGAATAGAAGTTATTTACATACAGAATGGCTTAATGAAGATAGAGTATATTCAATTTATTCTATAACATCAGATCCTTGATGAAAAAAATGGCAAGCAGAAAATAAATAGATTTAACAAAGTCTTTTAGAAACGTATCCAAGAAGAAATAGATGATTTTATAGATGATTAATATTTTGATCCAGCCTTTTAAGAGGTAGATCGAGTATTATCGTGTACAGAAATCTTTCCTATTGTTCATCCTAAAAAAGGTTCAGAAATGAAAGGAAAGTGGGCAGAATCACTTACTAAAGTAATGTCTCACTTATTAAATTTCACCAGAGATTAAATTCATTATGGTATTTACTTCTTGGAATCAAAAACAATCCTTGATTTTGGAACCATTAATAATCGACTTTATTTAGGTTATTATAAAAATTATAATGATTTTTGGTATGAATTAGGCTCTGTCTATAATACAGCAGCAGAAGAATGGCAAGATGGTACAGAAATGAATAGAATCACTAATACTCTTATAGAATGTGCTATTGTATTATATAATTATTGGTATAATGAAGCCAAATAAAATTATTAATCCAAATTACAATAATAAAGATATATTAATGAAAAAGCATTCAAAGAAAAAATCAATGATGATCATAGAAAAGATATTATGCCTGAATTGAAAAAAGAAAAAATTAATGAATTAGTTTCCAAAGTCTTAAATATCATAGATGATAAATAGTATAATCTATAAGAACATTTTAAAGAGATTGAAATTATATTAGATTAAGAACTCAATATTAAATTGTAAATTTCAAATGATTAGGAATTTGATCTTGAAGATTATTTAAAATAATCTCTTTAAGATTAAGATATTGATGTTGCTAAAGAGATGCAATTAGAAATGCAAGATTTTCAATCATAAATGGATACTGTTGATCCTGATATAGAATCATGGAACCCAGGTGAAAAATCCTTTGATTGGCTTAATGATTCACCATAAGAAATAAAAATACTAACAAAATAAGAGATCGAAAATCTATCACAGGAACCTGATAAACTTTATTTTGTCAAATGGAAACATTTATCATATTTAGAAGCAACATGGGAACCTGAATCTCTTATAGATTGTAGACAAAAGATTTAAGAATTTAAATAATTTAATAGAAGTCTAGATAAAGAAACAAGAAATTTAATGATGCAATAAAATTAAAATCATAAAATTTTAGTAGAATATGAACAAGGTATTAGAAAAAAGAAATTGTCCAATATGTAAATTTAAGATATCAAATCATAATTGTATTTCCTTAATTAACAAAAACCTCCACATGAATATACTTAACTTACATAAACAATTTATAAAGATAAAAGATTGTTAAGGGATTATCAACTTGATAGTTTAAATTGGTTAATAAGAGCATGGTATGAAGATAGGAATGTAATATTGGCTGATGAAATGGGACTTGGTAAAACAATACAAACAATTGCATTTTTAAATCATTTATATAATTTTGAAAATTATAGAGGTCCATTTTTAATTATTGCACCTTTGTCTACTTTATAACATTGGAAACGAACTGTTGAAGAATGGACTAATCTAAATGCTGTATTGTATTATGATTAAGAAAGTAATGCTGGTAGATCACTATGTAGATAATATGAATTTTTTTACACAGATATTAGTATGAAAGGTATTCTCTTAACAGCTTCAGAAATATTTAAATTTTAAATACTTATAACTAGTTATGAAGTATTTATGTAAGATTTTCAGAATATATTTATCAATGTTCCATTTTAATATATTGTAGTAGATGAAGCTCATAAACTCAAGAATTCTAATGCAAGAATATTATAATCACTTAAAAGACTCTCTTGTTAACGTACATTACTTTTGACTGGAACTCCTATCTAAAATAATACTGAAGAATTATTTAGTTTACTTAATTTCATAGAGCCTAATCAATTTTGTAATCTTACAAATTTCAAACGAGATTATGGATAATTAGAAACATCAGATTAAGTTGATAGATTAAATGTTTTATTGAAACCTTATATTTTAAGAAGATAAAAAGAAGATGTAGAATAAATGATACCTCCACTTTAAGAGACTATAATAGATATTGAGATGACAACAATATAGAAACATATTTATAAAGCTTTATATGATAGAAATAAATCAATGTTAGAATAGGGATTCTCTTAATGGGCTGCAAATGCTGCATCTCTAAATAATCTTGAAATACAATTAAGAAAGTGTTGCAATCATCCATTTTTAATTTAAGAGATGTAAAATGAGTTATCAAAAGGATGTTAAACTTAAATTGATTATATTAATAAATTAGTTGAAAGTTCTGGTAAAATGATTCTATTAGATAAATTACTTAATAAATTTAGAGGTGAAGGTAAGAAGATGCTTATTTTCTCATAATTTACAATGATGTTATAATTATTAGAAGAATATTTAAAATTTAAATAAGTTAAATATGAAAAAATAGATGGATAAATAAAAGCTAGAGAAAGATCAAATGCAATAGACAGATTTAATGATCCATCTAAGAAAAGAGAAGTATTTTTATTATCCACAAAGGCAGGAGGATAAGGTATAAATTTAACTGCTGCAGAAATAGTAGTTATTTATGATTCTGATTGGAATCCATAAAATGATGTTCAAGCAACTGCAAGAGCTCATAGGATTGGTTAATCAAAAGAAGTTACAGTATATAGATTGATTACAAAAGATACATATGAATCAGAAATGTTTGAAAGAGCAATAAAGAAATTAGGATTAGATTAAGCAATATTTATGAATGGATAATTTAAATCATGTGAAAATTCATATAAAAGTAATAAGAATGAAAAAAAGATGAGTAAATAAGATATGGAAGTTTTATTGAAAAATGGAATAATAGGATTAATAAGTAATAATTAAAATGGTGATACATTTTAAGAAAAAAATATAGATGAAATATTAGAAAAGAATTCTAGAACAGCAAAATATTCACTTATTAATAGTACTTATACAGTATCTAAATAATCATTTGTTTCAGAGAAGACAGATAAATCTATAAATATTTAAGATCCTAATTTTTGGAAAATAATTTTAAAAAGTTCAGAAAGTAGATGTTAAAAATTAAGTAAAATGTTTGATTTACATATGTCTTTATAAGAATAAAAGAAATATTTAGAAGAAGTTGGTGATTGTGTTAATTAATTAATAGAATCAAAATTAAGTTAATCTAATTATAGTACTGATGATGAATAAATATTAACTGATTTGTTAAATAAAATAAATTCATCTAATTATGCTAAAAATTATAGAGAATTAGCTATGAATTGGATATATGAATTAAGTAAACCATCAAGAAGAATTAAAAAAATAACTGATTTAGATTTAGGTAGAAAATAATAAAGAAATGTTGAAATATAAGGAGAAGATGCTAGAAGATTAGCATCAAAGAGTAAAGAAGAATTAATTAAAAAGTTATGTTATGTTTGTGAAAGATCTAATTGTTCTGTTTTTTGTATGGGTCATTGTAGAAGAGCATTTCATGAAGCATGTAAATAATTATTAGAGACAACAGATTATATTAATATTGAAGGACCTGATTAAGATTTTCTTAATAATAATGCATTCCCTGAATTTAATTGGAGTGATGAATAATTAAAGGAAAAGATTAATATTAGATATTCTTGTCCAGATTGTAGAAATAATTTAGTTGTTTGTTTACTTTGTAAATAGAAAGGTACTTATCCTCCAGAAAAGAAATCAAAAGAAGATATTATTGTATAAATGGATGAATTTGATCCCTCTGATGATAATATAAAGAAAAATAAAAATAAATCACTAATATCTAAATGTTCAACTGCTAATTGTAATCGATATTTTCATTTATCTTGTATATAAGCAAATCCTTTATCAAAATCACTTGATACTAATGCTGATTTATTTAGATGTCCATCTCATATTTGTGTATTTTGTAAAATCAATTCTTCTAATATGACTACTGCATTAATTCATTGTGTTAGATGTTGTAGATCATTTCATAGTAAATGTGCTCCTCCTGATATCAAAATCAAAACTTAAAAAATTGGTAAAAAAGTTATGATTTGTGATCTATGTGTTAAACCTAAAGAAGAAAAGAATGAACCAAGCATGATTGTTAAAATACCTATATTAGGATATTAAAAGAAATTAAAAAATTCAAAAACAGAATTTAATACAATTGGAACTACAGCCAGAACACGAAAAATATAAGAAAAAAAATATGAAAATTAAGATTCAGACAAAAGAAGAATTGATTCTAGTAGAAGTATGAGTTAAGAAAAAATATCAAAGAAAGTTTAAAGAGAAAAACGTAATAAAGATATTCATCCATATTCTTATGAAGAATTAGGTATTATACCAGTTAAATATTTTGATTATTCAAAATATACTAATGTAATTTTTTATATTTAATTTATAGGATTGGTGCAGATATTGTGGTGCAAGATTTGCATCTAATTTTACAAAAGGACCTTGGGGTTCCAGAACTCTCTGTACAATTCATTATATCAATTGGGGTTAAAAGAAACAATTAGATTTATCTGATTATATAGAATTACCAAAGAATCCAATTAATAGAGATGATTAAACTGAACTTTAATTTCTTTAAAGGTTATATTGATATTTAATTATTTAGATAAAAGGCTAAAGATCCTAATTTTGATCCTAGAAAAGAACTTAACATTTAAAATGATGAATAATATTAGATATTCAGCAATTACTGAATTTAATGATAGAGCTGTTATATTTAGTTCTCTTATTAAATATAATTAACATATTCTCATGTACATTCATTCATTTTTTCAAACATAAACTCAACTTTTTATTCAATTTTGTTTAAAAATTATGATATTCCAAATCTAAGCTTCTTAACATCCTATTAGTAATTCTGAATTTCTATAAAATATTTGTTTTTATTGATTCATTCTCTTTAACAGTTTTGTCATAATGTTAAATGAACTTTATTAATTCTTTTTCATTATCAATTGTGAAAAATTCACTTCTTATAAGTTGTCCAAGATAATGAAGAATGTCATCAAATTCTAAATCTAATATTTATTACTATAATAACCAAAGAAGATAGAAGGTAACCTTAAAAAACCCTTGATTCAATATTAAAAAATAAATACCTTTCCATTCTTCTGCTAAAAAGATATCCCATATAATATTTAAAAGTGCTGATCTTTGACTATACTAAAAAACATTAGAATATAATGTTATGAACCAAGAAGCAACATAATATGATGGATCTATTTTTTAATCTTTTAAATGTTATGATAATTCAGGTAAAAAGATTTAAAGTAATCTATCAAATTAATAAAATCCAATTTTCTAAATATTAAATATAAAAATAATACAAGTTTTGAAAAATCATTTATATATAGATCTTTAAAATATAGATTCATCATCCTATCAAAAGCTTTATATGCAATTACTTAATCTTAAAAATTTAAATATAGATATCCTGCTATATAATTCATGCCTTAACAATATCCAACATCTTAATTATAGAATGCATATATTCTTAATAAACTTTATAGTACAGAAGAATTGATTTTTTCTTTATGAAGATGTAAACTTCTTTAAACATCTAATTTTATAGTTTCTTCGTGTATTTAATTAATATCCATTTCTAATCCAACTTTAGTTTTCATTTCTACATAATCAATTTTCATTGATCTTAATTTTAAAACTTAACTAATTAATTTTAATCTTAATTAATGAGTTGCTTCACTAGAAAATATCTATCCATTAGCCAAATAAAACTTTTTTATCTTATGTCTTAAATGTAAACTAAATTGACTATTTATCAATAGAAGTTACCAAGGTTTATCTTCAAGTGTTAAAAATCTAATAACATATTTAAATAAATTACTTCATACTTGCACCAAAAATTTGAATAACTTTATTTTCATATTCATCCATTTTCTTACGATCATACTTTTCAGATTTATAAATCAATACATTTTTTCCTAATCTAAACATTTTTTTCCATTAACTATTATGTAAATCTTCTTGTTTTTCCAATAATTTCTTTACATGTTCTTTATCAAAATTTGGTTATTAAAATGCTATTTATATTATAATTTCAGTTGATAAATCTGATTATAATTTTAATGATGTCAAAAATAGATTGATTTCTTCCATTATCATATAAGATATTTCACTCTCATTAAGTTCAAGTTGAGATTGTTAATTAGTCTATAAATTCTTAAAAATAGACCCTATAATTTTGAATCCTTTCTATACTATATTATTTTAATTTTATTAGTTTAACAATTCAAATTATTTTCGTTTTTCATCAACTTTCCTTGCATTTATATACTAAAATAATTCAATCCATTTTTCTATCTTCCTCCATAGTGTTATATCTGATAATTGTGATGCAAGATTAATTCGATCCTTTCCATCTATACGTACTATCCTTATAGATTTAAGCAATAAATCATAGATATCTTCAGATTCATAGAGTTCATTTAATTCAATATAATTTAACCAAAATCTTATTAATTAAACTAACTCATTAAATTGCTCATTAGACAATGTCAAATAAAATGCTAAGATATATATTATTATATATACAAGTTTATTTTTCTTCAATTGATTTTTAAAGAAATTAATTTAATTAATTAATAAAATAATTTCTGCCTGCTTATTTTTAAAGTATTTATTTAATTTTAATAAGTTATTCACTTTTATCAGATGTATCAAATATAAACAATGTTGTTAGATATTTATCAACTATCTTTTTTTCATCCTCTAAGATTCTGTCTCCTACTATTTGCCATTAATGATGGATTTATTAGATTGGATTACTATTTTCTTAATTTATATTAATCTTTTTCCATTACTCATAACTTATGAATTCTTCAAATTAGAAATTAAATGCTATTAATATTATTTAATGTTTACTATCTTTAATTTCCATTTTTTTTTCTATTAATTTACGAATAGGTATTTTTGGATCTTCTTTCAATTTAACTTCTAAATCTGTAATTTTTTCTTCTAATTAATTTGTATCTTAATCAAATTATAATAATTTTAATAATGAACTAACAGTTTATTTTGTAAATATTATTCTATATTATATAAATTTATTTTAAAATACCTACTCTATTCATTCAATCCAATATTTGCAAAGATATTATCCCATTCTTCATGAAATTATTTCCATTTTTCATTTGTTATTGTTAACAAATTTTTATAATCTTTTTCTGATTCATTAGCTAATTCTTATAATTTCAAAGAATTTGTAAATTATTTCTGAAAATCTTCTCTTGTAGCACTCCCTTTTTCTATTAAATCTACCATCTCTTATGTTTATTAATTTTTTTATTCAAATTATTTCATTATTTTCCAATATTCATCTTAAGTTTTACACATCTCTTTTCTGGTTTCCAAAATTTCATTCACCTACTTTTTTGATTCAGCATTCAAATTTCTATTTGTTTATCTAAAATTTAACACAAATTATGTATATGGCTCTGTTATTTCACTTTTTATCTTTTAAGATGTATATTCCCAATTTTATGACAATCTTAATAAGTAATTGCTCACTTATTAATATAAATAAACTAAAATATCAGGCTCATCTCCACTACTTATTTAAGTATGAAGTTTCTCTCCTACAATCTTTATTTCTTAACTAAAAGCATGCAAACATCTTACTAAATCTGTAAACTTTTATTATTAATTAGATTTACAATTTTTTCAACTCCTGTCACATTTTATGTTAAATTAACCATGTATTCATATAACTTCTATTACTACTTATTATAATAGTCTATAGAATGATTCATTATCAAAATAATTTAATAAATTAAATTCATTCCTTTAAATGAGATAATAACATAGAAAAGCTACCTTAAATATTCCTACAGTTTTAGATTTACAAAATCCAGAATGGGATGTTATATTAAAATCATGGGCTTACATAAATGTTAAGTATTAATATCTAAATATTTTATTTGAAAATAGAAACTATGAATTAACTATTAATAAAGGTTCAGTTGTAAACAAAAAAATACTATATTTGAATGCAAAAGAAGAACCAATCAATTATAAAGTATGTTCCAGTATGCCAAATATCATTGAAGTTAAAACTGAAACAATAAATCTTTAAAAAGACTGTAAGTTCGATTATATTTTCTAGAAAAAGACTATATTAAATTAATGATAAAGGCTCCATTGACTCCTTGTAAATTACATGTCAAAATAGCATTAATGGATATAAAAGGTGATACTGTATACGAAGGAATGGAATTTGATCTCATTATTGCAAATATAACTGCAAAATGAAATATTATTCTATGTTACATTTTTTTCAATCTCATTTAATTAATAATATATTTGATTTATCATTTCTTATAATTAATATAATTTAATTGAAATATCATATAATATTCACTCAAACTTTGGCTTCAATGAAAAAAGACATTTTTATTCAAAAGAATAAAGAACTACAATAATCTTAATTAAGACTTGTAATCTTTGATACTTTTTGTTAAATAAAAAAACAAATTTGGGACAAAATCATAGTGAAGAATTTTTTATTGTTATTGAATAGCTAAAAAAGATTTGATTTAAATAATGATAAATCAATTTTAATTATCCTTAGTCTTAAGTGAAAGAATACCATTTTCATTAAGTTGTTTACTTCTTCTTTTAATAATTGGATTTTCTGATATAATATACTTAACTTTAATTTGATCATCATCTTATTAATCTTCTAAAGCTAAACTAAAGGGTATAATCTCAGCAGTGCTTTATTTAAATTTAGCTTTGAATTCTTTTAACCTTTGGAGATATAAAGCCTTTTGTAATTCTTTATCTGATTATTTTGCTGAACAAGCCCCCATAAGAAAGATTTTGAAAAATTTATTAATGAAAATATCGAATCAAATTATACATAAGTATTTAAACGGAAGATATTCAATTAATTAAACTACATTATTAGTTAACTTAATATATTGATGATGAAGAAGATGCGATAAATTAAATTAGCTTATAATATATATTTGGATTTGTTTTAAAAAAGTCAGAAATGATATTTAAAAAAATCTATAAATTATTAATTAATGTATTTATTAATTTTAAGTATATTGTAATTTGTCATAGTGGTTTCAGCATAAGAAACAAATAATGCTGAATAATAGATTGTTGATTATTGTGATGCAGTTGCTAAAGACACATCTTTTAAGGTTAATTTAACAATTTCAGATATTGACAATAAAAATTATTGTGTTGAAGGTGGATCTCGTGTAGCTTTATTTGAAACAATTGAATAAGAAAATTAATATGTATATTTATCTGAACATTATTGTGCCAACTTATAACATTATCCAATTACTTGTGAATAATATTATCATGCTTCAGAATATGATTAAAAAGTAAAGATTTAAAATTGAATCAATTAGGCCAAAGCCAATTATAAAAAACTCTATGAAGATTATAAAGCAACTGGAATACCTAACTCTGATTGTTTAGGAATTGCAAGATTCGTTTTTTGTGCTGAATAATTTAAATATTGTAATACAGATGATGGAAATACAGATTATGAAATTTGTAGTTTCTTATGTGTTATTTGGTAAAATAGATGTCCTGATTATGGTGATATATATGATCGTGTTTGTGCTAATGGAGGAGGAGAAGATGGAAGATGCAGTTATACAATTAACAATACTTTTCTATTGTGTCTTATATTATTTTTATTATATTGAAATATAATATGTATCTGTATTTCAAAATCATATTTCAATATTTTTCATTTCAAATAAACATAAAATTTAAAGATTTCATATATATTAATCAATAACAAAGACTAATTTATTTGTTCTAGAAATTTAATATTAAATTACTAATATTTTATTATAGAAAAAGGTTTCATCAAACTAAATGTACTATTCAATTAGAATATTAAAAAATAAGGATATATATTATCTTGTTTTCTATTTATTTAATGCAATAATTAATCATCATAAATTGTATTTCTTTTAGCATTCCTTGAAAATATCCATATATGGTTAACATCTTGTAATGTCTTAATTTGTTTACAAACACTAAATAATATATATATATATTTACATTAGAAAACATTTGGCTTTCACTTTGACAAGTTTATTATTGCTATTATGGAGCTTATTATTAAGCTTGTTATTCAACAGGTTGAGAATGACCTATTTTTAAATTACAAAGAAATCATACCTGATCCTCCCATAACTGATCTAATAGCTTGATGAGCTACTTCAGATCCTGCACCAAAGGCCATTCCTTACATCAAAGTTGATCCAAGGCCAGAAAACATACCTCCTGATCTAGCTGGTGCTTATGGTGGAGCTTAAGCTTGAGGAGCTGGTCTGGCAGCTGTAGCTGTGCTTCTTGATGGACTTGCTGTTGATCTTGAGGCTGATCCACTTCTTCTTGGCATTTTTAAATTTATATATTTATTAATGAAATATTTATAAAGATTCAATGATCCTTATTAAACATAGTCATTTAATAACCTTTAATAAATTTTTACATTCTTTATTGATTCCAAATGAACAGAAAAACTAATAATAAACCAACCATAAATTTTCAAGTCTCTCACGATATTAATTATTTATTTGATTGATATCAATAAGATAAGTGATATAATCATAATTGAAATCTGATTTGCTCAAAAATTAATTATTTTCATATTTATAATTATAATAAGGTAATTATTTATAAATACAAATATTAAACTTAAATAAAAAAAAAGTGCCACCTCCAGGAATTGAACCTGGGCTTTAGCGGCCACAACGCTAAGTACTAACCACTATACGAAGATGGCATCTCGAGAGTATATCCAACATTATTCTATTTATATCACTCATGTCTTTGAAATATTATTCTTATTATAAATGTATATAATTCCTTTACAATGTTACTGTAATAATTATAAATAGAAGAGCTTTGGATTTATATATTTTTAAAGTTCAAATTAAATAATAATTAATTTTCAATATTCAAAATCTCATTCATAATAAACACCAAAAACAATTGCCACTCCATAAATAGATTCCTTATTAATTAATTCAAAATACATTCTAAAAGGCATAAGATGCATAATTATCCCAAGTAGGATCCCAAAGATTCTTTGATGTGACTTTACACCCTTATCCCTTAACTTCACCTATAACTACTTATACTGCAATTTTGAATCTAGGCATTTTTATGGCTATATTTATATTCAATTTCTATACAATCTCTAATTTTATTTCTAATTTTCTTAACAAGTTCCTCTGCAAGAATAGGTGTATTATTAGCATCATAAGTTTCGTTTTTTAATTTGTCATCCATAATTTCTTAAATAACTTTTCTAATCTTAGAAGGATAAAATCTAAAAGAAAAACATTATATTATTACTTTTCCTCGTCTTTTGGTTCAACTACAAAAGTATTAGCTCCTCCTTAGTCCATTAATTATAAAATAATAATATATAAAATAAAGCTCTATAAATTATTTAAAAACTAATGATTATCATGTGATTAACTAATAAATTTGAAAATAAAACTAATTATCATAATTCATTTCCTTTAAATTCTATGTAAATTTTTTATTAAGTAAAAATCCTTTACTCATTTTTACCTAATATTTATTTATCCTATATACTAAATTTTTTAGTTGATTAAAAACAATATCATTTATCAATTGTAATCAAAAATTGAATAATTGAAAAATTCTTATACTGTTAGATATGTAATGATAATTTAATTAAAAATCGTTATGGTTATCATTCATAAGTATTATTTTAAAAGAATAAGAATAAAGTAACCAAAATTAAATATCTCTTCAGATTAATAAATACAAAATTTTTTACCTCTTTGAATTTATATTTTCTACTAAGTATTCACTCCAATATTTAATTAATATTAGATACTTATCCAATTTCATTAACATACATTTTATTATATGATTTTTAGATTGTTTATATTCAAAATGGAATTTTTGAGAAATCTACTTAAACTATAAAATAGTGTAAAATTTATATTAATTAATTATGTCAACAGAATAATAATTATATGAAAGGGCTAAGCGAATGAATTAGCAATTGACAAGCCCAGAGAATTAGATTACTGACAAGGATGTAGAAAAATTCATTAAAGAAATTCTGTCTGCTCATTAAAAAGACATAGAGGATATTTATTAACTTGTAATATAAAATAAAAAAATTAGGTTTTGGGTGATTTAAAACAATAATTTCATACAGAGAAAAAGCAATTAGAAAATTATAGAGACAGAGCAGAGAAAATTAATTCACAAATTTAATAACTTTGAAATTATACCAATTTAAAAAATATATTATAATATAATGAATCAATTTAAGTAGATTTAGTTGAATATTATATTCTTAACAATAATAACTTTCATCTTTATAATATTTTTAACATTTTTATGATAAATTATATATTATAAAAATTGTAATTTTATAATGAAATATAAAAGGCAGTTTATTGTGTCATTTTAATTTTACTTTCATTCCTTCAAATCTTAATTATAATGTATAAAATGTTGTCTAAAACTAATTTTCTTCATTCAACATAAAGTTTAATCACAAAATTGAAATTCACACATTTAAAAATACAAATTCAAACTTTTGTATCTAATTGTTATTCTCTTTATAATTGGGATCTTCCTGAATTGGATTAATAAAATTTTAAAAATGATTTCTGAAGGTTTCCAGTTGTCTAGTCAAAGTTTACCTTTAAACCAAAAGGAAAACCCTTACTTCATGGAGTACAATCTTCAAGAAATCTCTTTTGAAAATGTAGGGATCTTTAAATCAAAGCAATTTAGGTAAAGAAAAAAGACGATTGAATACGGATAAAAAGATAGAAGCAGTGCAATATACAAATACTTAAAGGAAAAGCGAAAAGCATTTCTCAATTATAGACCAAGGGCTTAAATTTCATAATTTTCTGCAGAAGAAGACAGAATTTTAATCTTACTTGTAAAGAAGTTGGGGCCTAAATTCAATAAAATTACAAGGTACTTTTCAGGAAAAACAATCAACATGATTAAAAACAGATATTATAAGGCACTTCGTCATATTGAATCTTAAGAAATACCAAAAGAAATAGAAGAAGAGTTACTTTAAAACAAAAATGAATCAAGAATTATTGGAAGAAAATTATTAAACTTTTGGCCTTAACATAAATAAATGAGCTCTGTAATTGAAGGTAGCCCTCTCTTTCCTGAAGCCAAAGAAATATTGCATACATTTTTATCTTCATTCTAACAGTTAATTAGCATTTGCAAATAATGAAAATGAAATAATTTTTATAACATTATTAACAGTATAAAAATAAATTCAAATTTATATGTATAAACTCTATTAAAGATCTTCATAATTATTAAATGACATTCAGCATAAAAATGGTCTAATCGTAATTTAAGAATTAAATTAATAATAAAATCTTTATTCAATAATATTTATATATTAATATATTGAATAATTATCATAAATATAAAATAATCATTGAAATAAAACTAAGTCTAATTAAGAACTCGCTTGTTCAGAGTGATTTTTCAATTATAATAATGATAATAAATTAATTTAATGATCATTAAATAACTTTATATATTAATTATAAAAATATAAATTAAACGCTACTTTTTATTTAAAAATATTAATATACAGATATAAATTTAAGAAAGTGTTTTTATAATATTCTAATCAATAATAATATTTAATTCTTATCAGATAATTCTTAAATTATTATCTTCCATTTAAATATTCTCAATATTTTCAGATAATAAAAGTCACCATTTTATTTTTTTTATCAGTTTTTCTTATGTTTCAGTATTTTCATACGATAAACTGATTTTTATTATTACAAAATAATTTAATAATTCTTTCATGATTTTGAATGCTTTTATCACTCTAATCAATGTTTCTTAACAAATTCTTTATAAATTTTATATAAATTGATTTATTACTATGATTCAAAATCATCAAATAATAGTTTAATTTTGATGAGATTTAAACACTAAACTCTATAATCAAAGATCATTTTGTTTATTTAATAGAACCAAGACGAGAGCATTAGAAAGTTGTTTTTTAGAAAAAAAATCTTCCCACTATTAAAAATATATTATATGTATGGCTTTAATAATTTTTAATATAAAATTGGAATTCCTTAAAAGAGACTTCAAACCTGATGAATAGAAATAGTTAAATTTAACTGTTTCACAATATTTAAAACAAGAAGTATTAATTAGTACTATATAAATTAAGATATTTCCTCTTTGTTTTAATAATTAAATTAAATGATTTGCTTTTAACAACATCAAGATGATTCTTCTATCATCGATGATTGCTAAATCTAAACAGAGTCCCTATAATTAAACAACTAACTTGCTTAAAGTTCAGAAACTATTCCAAGCTTACCTAGATTTAAGCCTAAGAAATCTAGATAAAGAAGAAAGCCAATTCTTTATGGTGATAAGGATAGAAGCAGCGCTTTATATAAATACATAAAAGAAAAGCAAAGAAGCTATTTAGATTCTAAAGTTAAAACCTCTAACTCAATTTTTTCACCAGAAGAGGATAGAATCCTTTTACTATTGGTGAAGAAATTAGGTCCTAAATTTTAAAAAATTACTAAATACTTTCCAGGGAAAACTATGAACATGCTCAAAAATCGGTACTATAAGAGCTTGAAAGATTCGGAGGCTTCAATAGTACCCAAAGAAATTGAAGAGGAACTTGCTATTAAAGACAAAGAAAAAAGAGTGATGGGAAGAAAAATAATTAAAATCTGGCCTGAGGAATAAAGAATGACTGCTCTTATTGAAAATAGTGTTCTGTTTCCTGAAGCTAAATAGTAGATTTAAAATTTGTTTTTAACTTTCACCTCTATTATAGGGAACTGTATGAAATATGTTTGAGTTCTTTCTTAATATATTTAACATTATATACAGTTTTAAATAAATTTAATTGAAACGTAAAAACTAACACAACAATAATATAATTATCAATAATTTTATTATATTTATTTTTGAGTAAAAAAACAATTATTTAAAAATCAAAACATTAACTTGGTCTTATAAATGTATTTATTACTAAATATATATATTTTATGTAATCTATATTTAATAATAAATTCTTCAACATCACCCTAATATAGCAATATTATCAAGCAGCAATGTTTTTGATAAAGAAATTCCTTCAAAATTTTGTATTCAAAAATTATAAAAGCATCTAAAAAATAACAAGACAATAAAAATTAATAATGATTCTTGTTAATCAGAAAAAGATGTTAAATAATTTCAAGCTAGAACCTCAAAATATATTTTTTAAAATTGAATCAGTGTTTAATTCATATTGTAAAACATATTAAAAAAAATGTCTATGTTATCAAGTTTATTTAAAAACTTGAATGTCAAAGTAACTTCTATTCTTCACTAATCTTAAATTATAAATTTTTAGTTAATTTAGTTGAATTGATGATTTTTAAGGATAATCAAAGGTTATAAGAAAATAAGTATTATTTGAATAATTACTAAATAATTATAATTATGTCAACTTAATGATTGAGAAATAGAGAGAATTATTCAATAATTTTGATCAAAATCATTCTTATAAAATATTAATGATCATTTTCTTTATTATTTAAAATACAATAAATTCTTGAATATATATAATATTTTGATGTAAGTATCAATGATTTCTAAACTGAATACCAAACTCTAATCGAGGAATTGTAATTAGTAAAATTCATAAAATTTATTGAGACATCTCTAAATTCAAATTTCTTTAATTAAAATTTTAGTGTCCATATTATAAGAATATAATAATAATATTACTACATTGAATACAATCATAGAAATCTTAATATATAGAATTATTGAAAATTTTTATATTGTATATTAATATTTATGTCATTTTATTCTGTAATATTAATAATATTAATTATATTTAATATAGTAATCAAATTTCAATAATACTAAGTATATGATAGTGTCTTAATGCATTCTATTTAATAGAATATTGAAAATGGAATTGATTATGATATTATTATACTTTATATATTAAATTTGAACTATTTGTATTGATTTGAACATGTGCATAAATTATAATTAGGATAAATGAGAATAAAATTAGTATTTTGATTATATTAATATTTAACATTACATATATAAGTTATAAAATAAATAATGATAAGTAGTTGATGATTATGTTATAAAGTTATATATAAATTAGATTATTTTTAATATCGTTTTTCGATTGATGATAATTTTGATACTTGTATCAGTTATATATGGGCAATTGGAATAGTTGCGAGAAACAGAATTAGGATCAACATTATTAGAAACAGTTTAACTACATATTTAAGCAGATGAACCAACTGGAGATTTATTGTAATTATTGAATGGAATTAATGGTAATAATAATTGATATAAATACTCAGAGAAATTAGTAAAATAAAGAAGCAATATGAATAAACTCTAAAAATAGAAATTAGATGAGTGCATGTAAAATGTTGAATCGTATGAGGAATTAATTGCAAAACTAAAAGAGAATAAAGTAGATTTGAAAATAATCAATAGTATGATGTTAGGGAAGAAATATATGCGCATAAGCCTCACATTGAATAGTATTAACATATGATGATAACCAAAAATAAAGAGAAGGAACTATTACTAAAGAATATAGAGATTTGTTAAAATAGAGAAAATTAACAAAAAGAATAATATCATAAATTAACATTATAATTATAAGAAAGGAGATATGATTATGTGAATCAAAAGTAATATTTATCATATTCTTAAGTTTAGAAATCCATTATCTCTTAAAATTGATTAATAAAGTTTAAAACCATTGTTAAATGATTTGATTGATTTCACTACAGATATGATGTCATTAGAAGACAAGTATTTTGATGAAAAAGAACAATAAACAACAAATTTAATTTCATTATATTAATCATAATTAGATAATGTCATAAACTTTTTGAATGAAATAAAAGAGAACATAGATGAAACAGAACATCTTGTTAAATAATTAGAATTGGAATATAATGAAATCAATCATAGAATTAATGTACTCATCAATTTATATTAGTTAAAACAAGAATAAGTTAATGATATCAAGCAAGAGTGCAAAAACATATTTTAATAAACTAAACATCAATCATAACACATCTCAAATGAAATTGAAGTTGTTAATACAATAATCTAACTAATTGAACACAATTTTGGATGGTTACGTTCATAATTAGGATTATGAAGACATTAAAATTATTACCAAAATATCATATTATTTATTATTATATTTCATTTTTTAATTTTAATATGGAATTGATTCAATATAGTAAATAGGATAGTAAAATTATATCAATTAAAATAATTATTCTTTATTCTTAAATTTTATAATACAAAAGCTTAATTACCAATAAAATATCCTTGAAAAAGTTAAAATTTTGAATTTAAGATATTTTTATCATAAATATTAACATAAATCAAATAATATCAAAATTCAATATTAAATACTTAAAATTATTTAAAGATTGAATTAATTTTAATCAATTTTATATAAAAATTATTTTATATCATTCAAATAAGCTCTTCAATCAACTAAAAATACTTCAAATATAAACACGTTTCAAATGCTTCATAGGTTACTTTCTTTTATATACTCTACTTAAACTAATTTAATTGGTCTATAAAGTTTTTTTCCTTTTTGAAGAAATTAATATCATTTTTGAAATATTAAAGTTTTTAAAGCTCTTCAGATAATATCAATTTTATATCATTATAAATAATATTAATATCCCATTCAAACTTACATGATTCACTAATATGAGCAATATTTTAATTAATTAGGTCTAGTATTAATTTTTCATCATATTCATCTAATAGTTACCTAAAATCAAATATTTTAATATCTTTTTGTAATTTTTATTCTTAATAAATATATGCTTTTCTAAATTCATGCGTAATTAATGGTATGGTTTAATACAAATATTATTCATACAAAAACCAATTTTTATCATTATTATAATACATATTCTATAAATTGCTTAAATTTTTTTAGACATTGGTTTTACGACTATTTCTTTTATAATTTTTATCATTAAATTATGTATCTATTTTCTGTAGAATCTAATATTCATTATCTCTATTAGAGTATTCAATAAAAATGGTTTAAACTGATTAAATGAATGAATCTAAAGAAATTTTTATTTAATTCTTTAATTTTTTAATATTATCTAACATTTTCTCTTCTTCAATTTCATTCTAGTATGTACAGTTTAAAATTTATAATATTATAGATTTAATGGCATCTTCATCAACTATTTAATTATATTAATAATCCTATTTTTCATAGAATGGACAATCATAACCTGTAAAATGTATAGTATAATATAATAATTATGGCAATATTGACATGCTTTGGCATTTTTCATCCAATTTTAATAAGATCCTATTTAATTCTAAATAATTATGTTTTATAGAATTTTATTACAAATTCTAATATTTTTTTACAATTTATAAACATAATTAGATCAACTATGCTATTGTGATTTTCAAATAATAAGTTTTCTTTATAATACTTTAATATAATTACAAATAGAAAAAGCAAATTATCTAATCTAATTACTCTTTCATTATTAATCTTGTATCTGATTAAATTAAATTCTGGAATAATTTTATAATCCAGATATCCATCCTTTTATAGTATATCTTTCATTTAGTCTTGAGAATTTTTATAAGTGTATGTTAAATAACTTTAAAATTTAAAGCCTTCCATTTAGTTTTTCTATTTCTAAATTAATAGAAAATTATAATACTTTGTATTTCTACTTAAAAATAATTAATATAATTATTATTGAACATATCATATATATGTATATCGAATTATTATTTAATTAATATTAATTCATTTGATGGATCAATACCATTTTCTATTCAAATATATTATTGTAGGTGATACTAGTGTTGGAAAGTCATGCATATTGTTGAATTATACAGAGAAAAGATTTAATGAAGACCATGAAACTACAATAGGTGTAGAGTTTGGAAGTTAATTATTAAAGATGAATGACAGGACAATTAAGATATAAATTTGGGACACTGTATTTTTGTTTATATGATTTAAAGGCTGGATAAGAGAGCTTTAGATCAATCACAAGATCTTATTATAAAGGGTATGAATGAAGTAAATTAGATCTATTGGAGTAGTCTTAGTGTTTGATTTAACAAAGAAAGACACCTTTTATAATGTTATGAAATGGCATAATGAAATATTAGATTGTACACATGAATTTGTAGAGATTAGTTTAGTTGGGAATAAATTAGATTTAGAATCAGAGTATATAATATAATGTTCTATATAGACGTCAAGTTTCTGTAAAAGAAGCCCTTGAATATGCTCAATCTAATAAAATGAATTATTTTGAGACATCTGCTAAAACTGGATAGAATGTTGATAAAGTATTTGAAGAGATAGCTTAAAGAATATTAGTAAAAATTGATAATAAGACAATTGATTATACATAGGAAGTAAGAATAAAATTTGATAAAAGGTTTATGGAATTAAATTAGGACCATTCTTTCAGAATCCAAAATAAATAACAAATACACCTTCAACTTTAAAATCAGAACCATAAAAGAAGGATAAAACATGTTGTTGATAAATATAAAATTAATATATAATTAACAATACTAATCTTAAAATAAAAAATATATATCATATGGATATAATATATGTCAAATAAACATAAAAATAGAATCATAAAGATCTAATTTTAATATAACCTGAAATTATGTAAGAAAAATTTTAATTTAAAAATAATCATTAATTAAAAATAATAAATCTGGAATATTTTAATATTTATAATAAATAATAATAATGTTCAGATTTATTAATATAATTAATAGATATTTTAATAAAATAATTTTATATTTATGCATATGTATTTATATATATATATACTCACAATTGGTTATTTTACTTTTCTTAAATTTAAGAGAATTTAGCATCAATTAATTTATCTTCAATAATCTATTTAATTTAAATAAAGTCAATCTAATTAAAAGATGGAAGCAAATTTTAAAGTGGGATTAATTCATCTTAACATTTAAATCCATCTTAATTTAAAATAGAAATATATTTTTTATCATCCTTTTTAAAATTTTATATTAATTTAATTGCTTTATTTTCTAATTTGATTTAAGCAATTGATTTTTTTATTTTAAGTGCACTAGTTCTAACAATTATCCATCTTAAATATTCCCATGGTTCTTCATTATATTGAAACATCTTTTCTAATATTAATTCATCTTCATAAGTAATAGGTAATTTTATCAATTATGATTCAATTTCATACCAAATATCTATTTATGATAAAGAAGAATCTTAAGCAATTATAAATGGAAACATTTTGAAATAATTTTAACATTTTGTTATTTTAAAAATCTCATCTATTGATGGATCTTCATTATGATATTGATCTATTTAAGTATTTAATTTAAAATATGTAGGGTATGCTCTGTTTTTTAATTTCAATATTTTACCAAGATTCTATTTTTATGTATCTAATAAATTATAGTTAGCTAATTTTTATTCTAAATTATCATTAATATTCCAATAAATTTCAACATTTTCTAATGAATCTGTTTATCCAGATAATTATATATAATAATTTTCATTACTCTTAATAATGATTTCACTAAAAGCACATTTTTTGACATTTTTGTAAGTAATAAATGATTATAATTAGTTTTCGAACTACTTTAATAAATAATAATACATCAGATTATGAATCATAATATTATAATATTGGTACAGTTTTTCCTTATGTTCTTAAAGTATGGAAAGCAACCTAAGCTTAAGCAAATTTTATAAAGTTATTAAAATAATAACATAAATAAATCAAAAAGCTCTCTTTTTTTTATAATTCTGGTAATTATTCAGCAAATTTTTAACAATAAGATTAAATTACTTAAGGTTAAAGTTTTGATATAATTTATTATTATTTTGGATTGAATGTTGCAAAATAAAATACATCTAAATAATCTAATTTAACACTATAAATGTTATTAGAGATAATGACTGATTAATTAGTAACATTTATTTCATGTTCTTTTGGTTATTCATATTTCAATAATTCTTGGTATATTCGTTTGGATTAGTTTTTGGGCTTTTAACAAAACTTATTTATATAATTAGGCATATAAGGGAATGTGGACCTTGTAAATAATCCATGTGCTAAATTGATAGAAAAATAACATTTATCTTGTTCAATTTGATCGTATGTGTTCCTAATAGATATAGCAGTTTAATCTAATTCTAATTAGTATTGTTTTCTTTTGTCAATAAAATTCTATTAAGGTATTTCATTTTATAGTATACTTGACTTTACTCTATCAAGCCGTCTTTGGAAATGTTGACTAATTTTTTGCAAGAATTTAAGTAAATTTTTTGGGCAGTTTCAAAAGTATGGATAAGCTAACTAGAAGACTATGTCAATTGATCCATCTTGTCCAATTAAGATGAGAGATGTCCTAAAGATGTTTTGCTTACATCCCAAAAACTTATTTACAAATTTATCATATAAATATTAATTCATTTTTAATCAAGTTTGAAGGATTATAATATTGATTCAAGTTCTGTAATTCTTTCTTTGAGTATATTTACTTCTTCTAACATTTATGATTTAGATTTAATTAAGCGCACAACTTCCTTCTTCAAACGATAAGACTCCATAATTGTATTGATATTGTCATCCTTTAATTATTTATACTTAATTTGAATTCCTTCTATTAATTAGGATTGGAGCTCTTAAATTTGCTATTCATGTTATTCCATAATAATTGAAATTTCTTGCTTTATTTATTCGGTCTGGTACTTGAGTTCAGAAATAGTTTTTTGGCTTTTATTGATAAAACACTATTTGATTAGTGGAGGGTACTTATATCTAAGTAAAAGGAGTAGGTGCATTGTAATGAGATTTGATTGACTCTTAAGAATGGACACTACTGTAACGAAGATTGATTTAAGGTAGGATACTGGAATTGGTAACATTAGTGGATAATCTTAAATCTTCTTATGAATGGACAGAGAGTCGACCTTGACTAAACTAATGGGACATAAGTGTAATACTACGTTGGGATTGTGTATGAGCTATGTATAATAAAGTTAGTTTAATACGAATAATTTTTTTGTAGTAAAGCAGTTATCTTATATTGATTTCGTTGTTCATTAATTACTAAAATAATCTAGAGTAGTGAGTTAAGCAAAAAATCTATTAAAGTAAAGGAAGTTCTAATCCGTTTTTGTATAAATTAATTAAATGAAGTATGTGTTATTGGCTTTGGTGCTAGCTATGGCACTAGGTACATCAAGTGAGGAAAATGTCCTACAATTATTGGCTGAGTTGAAACACAATGCTGAGTTAGAATTAGAAGGATTAGAATTAGCTTGGCAAAGAAGAATTGGTGAAAAATAAAGTGTTGCTGATTCTCTTAATCAATCTGTATTAAATTAAAGAGCTGAATGTCAAAACAAAGAAGATGACATAGCTTAAAAGCAGAATGATATATTGGCTAGTGAAAGTTTCATTAATTGGATGAGTGGAAGATAAAAGTCAAATGCAAAGAAGATTGGAGTATTGGAAGCAAGCATGTAAGTGTATTCTAAATATATAAAGATGTGCATTAACAAACAACTATGTGAATGATATAAGAAATTTCAGATATGCTTTAGCATTAGTGAAATTTTTAAGAGAAGAACTAACATAATTAGAAGGTGGAGCATCATCTTTAGCTTAAGTGACATAATTCCATGATAGAGTTAGCAAATTTGTTAAACTCTATCGTAGTGGTTAATTAGTCAATTTAATGGAAAAAATTGATGATAAATCAGATCTCATTGTTCCTGAGATTGAATAAGGCACATTTGATGAAATTTCACTTATTCAAAGAATTAGACCAAAAGCTTTGACTTAATTAGACTAAGTTGATAATGATGATGATGATAAGGCAAATAATGCAGTTGTTCTTATTCCAGGATGTGATGATTAAATTGGTACTGTAGTTGTTGTTTAAAATGATGATGGAACATCTGATTCTGGAGATCTTAATGTTAAAATCACCAATGGAGGTGGAGTAAGTACAAAACCAAGTGGAAGTAAAACAAATACTGGATCTAAACCACATAAAGATTTACCATAAAAGAAAGAGGAAATTACTCATGATAATGAAGATAATAATAATAATGATGATAGTAATAATGATGATGATGGAGATAATAATGATGATGATGGAGATAATAATGATGATTAAGATACAAATGAAAATTAAGATGATGTAGATGATAATGATAATGTTGATGATGGACATGAAGAAGATTAAACTGAAGAGGATCATCCTTAAATTGTTATTGATGATTAATAACCAGATCATCATGTTGATGAGGAACCTCATTTTGTTATATCACCTCCTCCAAAAGGTCCTCATGCAACTGGAGCTATTGTACCACCTGAAGAAGAAGATTTTGCAGATAATTGGGAAGTATTTATGATTATTAAATATATTAGGGATTTAGAAAATTATTAGATGCAATTGAAAATCATACTAGAAAATCTTTAGAAACTGGAGCTAATGATGAAGTAAGATCTAATTTAGGATTTATTGATTTCAAATTACATATTGAATTAGAAAATTAATTCTTTGATAAAACTATATAATATGAAAAAGATTATTTGGTATATAATATTTATTATCATTAGGTTAAATAAGTTAATTAATTAACTGGTAGAAGATAAGCTTCTATTTTATGTGGAGCTAGATTAAAATAAATTACAGTAGCTCATTAAGTTGCTTTGAAAGTAAAATTCTATATTTATTAAAGGATATCGATGCCGCAAAATAATTCTATGAAGAATAAAGAAAATTGAAATAAGAAGAAGTAAATACATTTGATGATGTTTATCGCATCTATACCACATAAGTGAATCATTGATAAATATATATTATTTGGATAAAAATTATCTTAAAAATATATAATTTACTTCTTAATATTTATTTATTAATTTTTTGTTCGAAATAAAATTGAAGTAAAGAATGGATGAAGTAAGTTAATCATAATGTGTTTAATCATTTAATTAATTATGGATAGTACCTAATATGCATTACCACCTTATCACTATCGTTGGCTGAATGGTACCTTTTATAAAAGATGTCTATGTTAGGTGATGAATATGAAGATTTATTGATGAATGGAAGAGATCATTCTATACCTATTTTTGATGAACATCCAGAAGACATATATTATGAACCAAAAAGTATATTCATATATATTTATTATAACAGATGGTTATCTTTACTTTTTGAGAAAAGCATCCCTCAGAAATTTAGGATTTCCAAGACTAAAAGATAATTCAAAAAAAGTGTTCAAATGGAAAAAAATGAATTTTTAAACTCCACTCCCAAAACATTGTCCCAAAGTCTCATACATTGTATGTAGTACTACTACATGTCTTGATGTTCCACATTATCGTATGCATATAGTTCAACTTTTTAATTAACGTGATGAAGAAGGAGTACTCCTTTGTCATGTTCTATAAATTTGTAATCGTCTCTCACCTACATAACCAATCAAAAATAAACCACCAATTTCTTTTGAAGAGTATGAGGAAATTAGAAATTGTAAGAAACGTCTAAGTGATTGTATGGAAAAGTCAATGGATATTATATTAGAAGTTCAAGATTTATAAATGAGAACAGCCTTACTTGATGATGATACTAACTATATACAATAAAAATTATAATCCAAAGAATAACGATTAGAAAACATGAAATTATATGAGGATATGTTAAAGAAATATGAAAGATACATCAATGCTGTAATGGAAGGATATGAAGTTATTCGTAGATATGATGATCTCTGATATCAATTAAAATAACTAATTAATTAATTATATAAAAAAGTGATACATTAAGTACAAAGACAATTATTCATTTCTAAATAACTTTTACTATCAAATTTATTATAAAATCTTCTTCTATTATATATATATATAACTAAGATTGAATATAATAACAAAATCTAAATTGAGATTCTATTATGAGAATGTTACATTAATATTTTTTTAATGTTAAAAAAAATAATCATTCTAAAAAATAAATTTTTATAATATGTTTTAAGAAATTATTCTCTTATCATAAGAAAATGTATAGATTGTTCCAAACATCTAATTTAAGAAGATTATTGTTATCAATTCTCATAAATTAATGTTTCTGTCTTATATTCTTGAAAATCATAATCAATGATTATCATGGTAGATCCAAGATCTTTAGATTTCTAGGTTTAAATAAAGTAATTAAGTAAAGACAGTTATAGATTTCTATGATCAGCTAATTAATATTAAAGTGATTTTTGTTTAATCTCATCATTTTCAACATAATCTATATGTTGGATAAATAATTCTTATACTCAATTCTAACTATTGAATGCTAAATCTCCTCTAGAATGTGTTAAACCTCCTAATTAGACTTCGAATATTATATCCTACTTTGTTTCTTGTGAATTAATATCATTTATTCTATTATTCTCCATTTTTCTAACTAATTTTAGTCTTATAATTTTGATAGTTATCCTAATTAAGAGACTGATTTTTATTTTGCTTTAGTAAAATCTTACTACTAGGTTTGATTAATATAAGATATCAAAGAAGTTCATATTATTCTAAATTTCTTCTTCATTTTACATTATAATCTTCTAATATTCTTATGCTTTTTATTTATCAATTATAATTTTGTTTTAAAAATCTATAGTAAATAATAATTGTATCCCTTTTAAAGTATTTTCTTAATTTTTCTCTAATCATCATCCATACCATTTTATTAACCCCTATATTAGAGACTATAGTTGCTTAATTTGATATCTATCAACATTTAATACTTTATCTCCATAAGCACATAGACAATCTTGAGTAATATTCTTAATTATTATGGAATTTCCTTTTTAGATTGAATATTGTAAACATATCACTCTATAACAAATAGATTTGATTTTTTAATCCTTTTTAAGAAAGTGGAATTGTATTATGAATTTTTAACTAAGTTATACAATAAATCTCTTCAAATATAATTATTCATTATCTAATATTTCAGGTAATTTATTTTAATTTTAATTTAATTTAAATGAGTGAATTTGTGGAATTAGAAGAAGAATAAATCAACAAATATTAGACTTTCCGCAAAAAGCTTAGAATTGATATGGAAAAAGCCTTATAGAAACTGAAATAATTAGAAAATAAATAAGAAGATTATATACTTGTTACAGAATACATTAAAAATAATTAAGGCTAATCAAATATTAAAATGAATGTAGGTGCAAATACATTTTTAGATGTTGAATTGTAATAAACACAATTCTAATGAATAGATCAAATCCAAAATTAATAACACTTGATGTAGGAATGAATGTCTTTGTTGAATTGAATTTTTGTGAAGCCAATTAAATAATTGCAAAACAACTCTAAATTCTTTAATCTAAAATTGAAGAACAGAAAAAATCAATTCTTAGTATCCAATAATATATTGATTAAGTTGAAGAGATTTTGTTATAATTTAAGTGATTTTTTAAGTATCATTTTAATTTGACTAACCAAAAACTATTTATTGGATCAAAATTAGTTAGTGCTACTTTACGATGATTCTCCATTGATCCATTTTCATTTATTCTAGATAAATACAACTTTGAATTTCTATGACGTAATTCTACTATAATATAAATATATTACTAACAAAAGTATTCTCATATAGAATATCTGTTCCTATTTCTATTTACCAAATAGCTGAATCTTTTATTGTCTTATTACTTATTGAACCCACCTTGTACTCTCCTTATAGAGTCTCTTCTGCGGCTAACAAAGTTTCAGTCAATAAATGACGTAACTAGATAATTATATGGATTTTGAATTACCACAAATCTATCCTAATTGATTATTGGACCTTCGTGATTCATTATAAATTCCCATTCTTCATACATTCCTATACATTCCATTCCTACTGATACTTCATACATTCCTCCTCCATTTTTTATTGCATGTGTCTATAAACTCCAAGTTCCAGCTGGGTTTTGTAACATCAATGGAATCTACTGAGACACTTGCTTCATGTCTATTGAAGCTTAAGGAGATGGAGCTGTAGATTAGTATTGAATTTATCGATCTTATTGTATTATACTTTCTTCGGCTATTGTTTTCAAATTCTCCTGTATTATGACAGTCTCATATTTATAAGGAAGACTGCTTCCTTAATGTGTATCTTAACTTATTAAATTATTATAAGAACGAGAAGATTTTATGAAACTATCAATTCTACGTGAACTCATATGCTCTGTCTCCTTACTTTCACATAATCCCATTAATTAATAATATATTTAGAGTATATTTTCACATCTTTTTAAAATTATATTAAATAGGAATGACGTAAGCTTATATCACTAAATGAATAAAAGAAAATAACTCTAAATTTTATTTTTTTTTATTATATATCAATGGTTCTTAAGATGTAATGTTTATATCTAACTAAATCTATATATATTATAATTTTTTATTTATTTTTAAATCATTTCTAATATATATTAAAAATATATAAGTTAAGAATATTCTTTCTAAATTTTACTTATTTTTTAAACATATTGTTCATTTCATTACAATGGATATTAAAAACTATTGATAGCTTATTTAATCCATAAATTCTATATTCAATAAGCATCAATAATTTATTCATATATTTTCTATTCTTTTTAAAATATGATTCTAGTTTTCTCACTCATTTAATTGGCTATATATTTATAATTTACTTTATCAATATCTTCTCAATTTGAATTGAAAATTCATTTATTTCTCTTGTTAATTTAATTAAAGAAATTAATAGAAATTTCTATTTTATTTTTTTCTATTAAACTTCCATATTCTTACTCTCCTAATCCCACATCTCAAAATTCTACAACAATTAAGATATTTATTCCTTAATAAGATATCTTGATGATCATGTAATATCTAGTTAACTACTTCTATTATTTTAATAAATGATATAATTATAGATTAGTATTATCAAAATTTTCAATATTTTGTCTTACCACATTGAGAATAAAAAATATCACAAAATGAATAATTATAGATAATATAATCATAATTAATTTCCAAATGTAATGCAATTTGATAAATTTCTCCTCTTTTTATTATATCTATTTTATTATATTTATTTATTCATTTTTAACTTAATTAAATCCACATAAGTAGTACCAATCCAATTAATAAGTTAATTAAGGGTTTAAACAAGGTTTCTGTGTTTTATTTGTAAAAGGAGCTTCTCAATCAAAAATAAAGTTTAGAAACATTTTGCAGGCATTCTTGCAATTTATCAATAATTATGGAAACGAAATGATAGGAGAGATACCTATATTATTTACTAAGTGATCAGTGAAACTCTTAATTTTTTATTCTCACATTTTTCTAACAAAATAATAATCAACTATATTTTTAAAGAGTTTTTTAAATTCCAACATAAGGAGCCCAAATTCAATGTATATTTATGCAATTCATTTCTATATTTCATCTGGAAATGATAAAATAAAAAACAATAAGGTTCACTAAAAGATTTTTTTTCAAAATAAATGTATAAACCTATTAAATAAGCCTGGAGAATAATCTCACACTAAAATTATTAAGTTAAATCCTATAATATTACAGGGTCGTACATTCATAAAACTCTTGATCTATGAACACCCTAAAGATTTATTGGATACTGTGCAATCCTAAAAAATTGATAAAGCGGAGATTTGTATTTTATTAATGATTATATATAATTTTAATTTTGTTATATTAAATATCTAAAATTATAATAATGTTAATTACATAATTATAAATTTACTATGTTTTGAAACTAACCAATGATAGTTCACATAAAAATTTATTTTATTCTAATCTAAAATATAATAAATGTGATTTTCGAGAAAAGATCTAATTTTTAATATTAACTATGTAAAGTATCTCAAATAATTGATTTACTATTAAATATTCAAATGAATCATTTTACTTTTATATATTACTCATGTTTTAACCTTGAAATTTAATTTCAGATATCATAAAAATTAAATTTCATAATAATCTGAAACTTTAAACTTAACAAATTTGAATACATAAAACTAATACCACTTAAATTTTTTATAAATTTTTAGAAATTAAAAAATTTATTGTCTTTTAAATGGATATTAAATATAATTAACTCTATCAAATTTATTTCCCTTACAAATCTATTTATTCTCCTCATTTCTCTTCTTCTAATTCTTTCATTCTCTCTTATTTCTAAATTATCTTACTATCTCTTTCTTACTAATATTCTTTTTCCTTTTTTTATTTTTTCATCTTGACATTTCCATTTTTCTCGACCTTTCTCTCTCTGGTAACGGATGTTTTTTAATTAATGATATATAGCCAAAAAATTGCTTTGGTTTACTAAAAAACCTTTTTGGCAGATATATTTTATTTTATGTATCTGATAATATAAATAACAATAAAATTTAATTGCTTTGTTAACTTCATAAATTCTTTACGTGAGTGAAATTTTGAGGATTCTTGATACCTTTATATATTTAATATCTGTATTTCATGTGCCAATTATGTTAAACAATTTTGGAATTAAATATATAATTAATGGCCTATTTCTTTATAAAAATTTGACTACTAATACTTCTACAATTATACCTAATTATTCTAAATGCTCTTCTATATTCTTCTTCCTCAGGATCTTCAGATTTTTATAATAAAGTACTGAAAACCCTAATATTTAGTTACTTTTTTTTATATTGAGAAATCTTATCTATAAATTTTACAACTTTCAGTTATTCTTTTAAAATTTCAATGCATAAATTTTATTAATTCTTACATGCAAAAGTTATTATGCTTTTACAATAATTTTTTGGAATATTCTTCGTGTCCTTCTAATCCTACATTAATCTTACTTCTCTTCTCTTATAAATTTGAAGTTTTATCTTTGGAAATTAGGAGTTTACTTAATTATACTATGGAATTAGCTAGCTCTAAGGATAAAAGCTAAATCTAAACATGTTATTTATATCTAATTGTGTTTTTCCAAAATGAACCTATTAAAAAGATAGAATAGAATATACCACAAATTAATTATAAGAAATAAAAATGACAAAAGGATATTTAGGAGTATTGTGGGATTGGCTTTAAGCTACTTATAAATTGTGTAAGGCCTTCAAAAATTTTTGTATTATCAAGGCTTCTTTTTGTAAATATTTCACTGTGTGACTATAATATAGTCAACAATTACTTATGGTCTAGGAATAAAGAAATCTATTTAGGTATGTTTATACCATTCAAGGCTTGTTGATCTTCGCACTTTATAAGCAAGTGATTCATTCAAATTAAAAAAAACAAATCTTATTATAATATACTAATCGAATATTAAATTTTTTGAACAAAGTTGACTGTTTATTTTCTATCAGATTTAAAATAAAATCATGTATGAAGTATCTCTAAACTTCAATTCTTTCAATTCTACTCAATTATTTTCAAATCTCTAAAAGTTGTTTAGCAATTAAATTAATTTATTTCTTTAGCTTCTCTTACTGTTGTAAATTAAAATATTCAAATTTCTCAATCATCATTCTGGAATGAATTAATTCATCCTACACTAAAAAAATTATTATTATTACATTCACATATATCACTTACTTTTAGCTCTTTTTCCAAAGTGGTTTATATTTATAGAAAAAACGTCACATTCTTACTTAATGTTAAAGAGACGTTCAACTAAATTATAAATCTTAAGTTTCATTGTTTCTCATATTTAAACATTTGATATACATTAGGGTATTGATCATATTAAAAGGACTTTGAATATCATAAATAAATATTGAATTATAATATTTTTTTTGAATTATTATGAAAGGTAAATTATTTACATAATTTAACTAAATTTCTCAATCTTTTATCTAATTATAGAGTCTTAAACTTCTTCTATACTGTTTATATATCAAATATGGTTTGATAAAAAATATTTATGTTTAATCAACCAAAGTATATGGTTAAATTTTTAAGTTATGACAGCTTAAAACAAATAATTATAAAGGTTAGAACAATTTTTGACATTATTTTTAAGTAATTTCATAAAATTGGTTTAATTGTACATTTTTATATAAATTTCTATTAAGTATTATAATGGAAAACTGAAAAAAATTGAGTCTTTTGTATGGTAAGGAAGTACATGAATGAATATATAAATCACATAATCTTAAAATGTTTAATTTGATTTTAAAGGTTTTAGACATTTTTTAGAGAGTTATCTTCATAATATTATAATATCATCTAGATGATAGTAGAATTTTTAACTTGGAACAATATCTAATTGATATCCAATAGTTATATTGAAGTATTTAATGATCATTATTATTTTTGTATCATTTTTCAATACTATAACTTTAAGGAAGATAGATAATTGAATTATCTGACAATATAATTATATAATTATTTATATATATTAATACAAATGAGTACAGGATTAACTAAGATGAACCCATATTGTTAGATAAATCGTGTACAATTAAGAAATGGGAGTGTTGGACCCAAAATATAACCAAAGAGGAGGTTAGACTCTGATCTCAATTCATCATAAATCACACCTTCTTATAAAGTAGGTTTTCTTTAGATTTAGCATACACCAACTAATTTTGAGAGATGCAATTTAGATGTATTTGAGGATAAGGTATTATAATTTTTGATGATGATAGTCAAAACCTACAGATTCATCAATGAATTCAACACAGTTGCGAAAAAGTCCTTCATTTAGAATGAAGAATTATCGTCATATAACTCCAGGAGCAAGAGATGATATAAGAAGACAAACAAATTTTTAAAGTTCTGTAAGAATATGTTATATGAATCTTAAGGCAGGCTTTCAAATAGAGAGTAAGTGCGATGGAATTACTTTAATTTCAACTTGGGACTGATGATGAATAATAGTAAATTAGACATACATAACCAATAAAGAAGATAGTAGCAACTCCTTCTTCATCTAGTTAAACAACTTCTGTTCCAAAATATAATATTGATCAAACAATATTGGAAGATAATAAAGATGCTAATTTAGAAGAAGTTCATTTTTTTTAAGTAGAAATGCAATAAAAATACAAAAAATGGTTAGAGAATATTGAAAAGAAGTTAAAAAAGTGAATTTCATCTACTTATATATAAATAAATTAAAATGAACGTCTGTGCTATCCGTCACATTCCATACACAAATAAGAATGACAACAGATAAAATGTAGTTGATTAAAATAGAGCCAAGAGTTCTCAAGGAACAAGATTACATTCAGCAACTCATTATAGATGTTCAACTTAATAAAGCAGCAATTAAACTCCAAATCAAGGCAAAATGCAATTTTATGAAGTATAATCAGATATCTTTTGATTCTTAGATTCAACCCTATATTGGTCAACTAATCAAGGTACTAATTATTCAAACTCAAATTAGAACTAGTAATAATCCTTTGTCTCTTCATAATTTAGAAAAAGTCCATCCTTTCGTGTTAAAAATTATCATCCTTAAGACATAGTCAATAGTGTAGCATAATAATCAAGCTAAAATTTATTATAATCTAAGTAACGACACATTAAACAAATAGCAATGAAAAAATTGAAAGAATGAATCGCATAAATTGTTTAGGGGATTTGCTTCAACAGATGGGTGAAAACAATCAACAAATAAAATAGTCTATTCTTGCTGATTTAGTAACAGTTCCAAAAAATAAGACTGAAACATTCAATACTAAAAATTAAAAGGAATAGAATATAGAAGAATTACATTTCTATTTAGTTGAATCTTAATAAAGAATCAAATAGCATACCTACATTATAGAATAATAAAAATATCTTAGTTGAATAAATCTAATGCATTTAATTTTTATATTTTACTAACATTCACACTGTAAAAGTTATATACAAAATAAGATAGTACTGAATACTCATTTCTAAAATATCATCTGATGAAAGAATGATTTAAATCATTTGAATTTAAATTAGATTCTTTGTAAATGAACCATTTCAAAATTGAATTATTTATAAAATAATTAATAATCAATAATCAATTCAAAAGTGAGGACTAACTAAAATACAAGATATAAAGAAATTTATTTGGATTGATACTATGCTAAAGTAAAATGATTGAAGGGAAATTGAGATGATAATTAACAATATTAGTTTGAGTAGATTTAGAAGAAAATTAATGAAAGTATTGATTGCAATATTTGTTAAATTATAAGAAGAACAATAAAATTAAGAAGGAAAATGAATAAGAAGAATCAAAATTTGGTATTGAAAATCAGTAATATTTAATGATTAAATAAAGATGTTTAATAAGAAATAGTTATAAAGAAATGAAATTAAACTAGTTCTTATAAACAATTAAGAATTATATAAACTACAAAAATAAGTTTAATGATTTCAAAAATAATAGTTAATTTATAAAATGATAACTAAGCATAACTAAATTATAAAAGATAGACAGAAATCTAAAATAACTAATTTAACATATGACTAATAAAATGAACTGTTAAACTTAGATAAGACTAACATATGTTTCATAAATTAGTTTCCGTATCTTCAAAATGTGGAGTATAATTGATTGTTATAATAATAGAAATATGTATATTTGATATAATTATTTGGATATGAATTCAATTATGATTTAATATTCATAATTTTTATACAAATAAATTTTATTTGCAATCATGAGTGATTTCTAAAATAGATAATATTTTACATCTTCTTCTTCAAGACAGTACACTTCTGGTACTAAGGATAATGTTAGAAGTACTACTTAAGAAAAAGTAGAATAGATAATTAACCGTGAGACACCAAAAGTGTAGGTATAATGTAGTTTTTAAATTTTTTAAGACAAGAACAGTAGAAGTAGAATAAAGAAGTGTCTAATAATATCCAAGAATGCAATCTCAATAAATATTGAGAACATAGACCTAAGGTTTTGTAGGCGGTTAAAGTTATGTGTCTAATATGGCAGCAATACCTTAGATTGGATATTAAGGCAATTATTCAGTTTAATAAAATTGTGTGGCTGCCTAATAATTATGCATGAATGTTATAGTTGTTTCTAAGGAAGAGATTGAAGCACCTTGGAGATTAGAGTGTGAATATTTACAATCTTTAATTGCTGAATTAGAAAAAAGAAAAGAAGTCTAAGTAGTAGAAAAAATAGTAGAGAAGGAAAAAATTGTGACAGATAACTCTAAAGTAGAGTTTTTAGAGTCTCAATTAAGATAATTAAGATCAGAAAATGATTAGTTGACTGTTCAATTATAATCAATGAGAGGAGAAATTTAATTAAGAAGTTCATAAACTGAAGACTTTGCCTCTAAAGAAAGAGAGTTTTTCAATTTGAGACTCAAATTTGAGTAACAAATTAGAGATTATGAGGATTAGATTAGAAGATTATAACAAGAAAATGCAAATCTAAGAAAAGAAAATGAAGAATTAATTTAAAAAATAAGCAATCTAGAGGTGAAATATTTTAATAATTTTAGATGAAAGTTGCTATGTTATCTTCAGAGATTGAAAGATTAGTTTATGCAAGTAAAGTTAAAGATGGAGATTTAGAAGATTGGAAACTTAGATATGCCGAATTAGAATCTCAAGGATTAACTGTTGTTCAAGAAAAAGTAACATATCTTTCTTCTGAAGTTGAAGTGTGGAAGTAGAAATTCATAAAAGTTAATCATGATTATAATGAATGTTAAGAAGAGTTGACTATGTGCTAAGCTGAGTTAGAAGCTTTGAAGAAAGGCTAAAAGAAGGTAATATTTAAAAAAAATCAATTTTAGGAAGTTGTAGTAACATCATCAAAGGTTGTTTCAAGGACTGGTGGTACAACGACTACCTCATCTATGGGTTAGACCAGAAGCAGTAGAACATATGAATAATTTTAACCATGAGAAAATCAACATAACACATATAAAACAATATATATAATTTTTAATTATTAATATTGAAATGGACGATATTTGGCATAAAGATTATTTACTTCCTTGCCATTAATCACCAATGAAAATACATTTCAATACAAGTTGGCATCTTTAGGTACACATAAGCCAATAATTGTTATTAAAATTAAAATACATCCAAATGAAAGTAGATAACTTTCTTATTGAAATGTTTAATAAATGTTGGCTGATTTACAAACTTTAGCAAGATTCTTTTTATAAATGAATAATTCTCCTCCAAAATTATGATTAAATTATAAAATAATAGAGCAAAATATTAGATTCAGTAGTCAATTAAGTTATGTTTTTTAGGCTAAATTGAATATTCCTTTTTTTAGTAGTAAGGAATTGTCTCAAGTGTAAACAGGAGAAAATAATTTAAAATTATAAATGGCAGCTAGAAACATAGATAGGCATAAAATCTTATTTAGTTTTTAATTAAAGCCTACTAAAACTTAAATAACTTTTATTCTATCAATTGTAGATAATTATTTAATTCTTAAAATGACACTCAATTAAGGATATTTGATACAAAATACAACAAATATTAACATTTTCTGGTCGTATTTAGAATATAGTTTACTTTCAAAAGATTTGTCTTTTTAAGACTACTACAAAATAGTTAATATCTTTGTGCTTAGAAAATTAATTAGTTGTTTGGAATATTGATGATATATTGATTTCAACCTTACCAAAGTTTACAGAAAGATTCAATTAAATAATTCTTACATAACATTTATTGATTTTAATAAAGATATCAATATTTACAATTTTGACCCACAAAAGATAGGAACAAACAATACTATAAATTTGAATAAGATTAATGAATTAACACTCTTAAAGAAAAGAGATAAATTTATTTTATACTCTTCAGATTCAATAATAAAAATGTGGGAAAAATTTGAACAACATATAAGACTTCATAGAATATCAAATTACTCATAGCTGAATTGCTCTTCTCAATATTAAGCACTTATCAATATCAAAAATTTTGATTTTTTATTGTATAAAATCTAATAAGATAAAATAAATTATTGTTTATTTTCTATAAATCAGGAATCAAATATACTTAATTCAAAAGTATTCACCATCAAAATAGTTGATTACTCCATTTGGTAAGCACATCAATCTAACTATCACGTATGTTAAGATGAAGACAAAAGCATACCCAATCTACATTTTGTGACAATTTTCAGCTCCTATATAGAAGATGATTGCAAAAAACATGAATCTATTAAAATACTTAATATTTACACTATCGTTATAAAAAACTCTGCTTCATTCAATTTCTATTCAAGAATTATAGTAGTTACTAATGCTCTCTGACTCATATATGATATAACCAAAACGATTATTATTAATAATCTTAAAATGATTGCTCCAACAAATAAGTATACTATTGTTTCAGCAAAAACTTATGATGTTTAGCATTAAGGATCAATACAACTGAGTTTGTTATTATATTTACTAATTTTGTATGATTAAGACGGCAGAAATGCAATAAAAAATAGTTATTAAACTATAAACCGTCTTTTCACATAAGGGAAACTATTTCTAATACTCTATCTAGCATAATAAACTTTATTGCCTATCTAAAGGTATTTCCATTTTATTTAATAATATAATTATAAATACTATTTTTGATAATCAAGAAATTATTAATTCAAAGAACTCATTTCTTTAAAAGTCAGATTCATTAAATATTTTGAATTTATTAAAATAATATTTGAATCCTAAAAGTCAAAAATGGTTAGGTTTTATAAAAATAAAAAATGAAACAATTCATTTTTGTGAATGTTCATATATTTAATTAGATAAGAATGAATTATTTATATTTTTCATTATGAAAAAATATACAAAAATTTATTGAATTACTAATAATTAATTCATGTGAATTATTTTTAAGATGAGGATTTTTTAGATCTGAGTGGGGTGAACTATCTTTTTCTATATTGTTATTCATCATTATCTATAACTACATATTTGGCAAATCCCTTTTTCCTTTGAATTGGTTCTTCTAGATCTATCCATCTTGATTCTGAAGTAGAATTTACAGGTAAAATAACTTTTGGAATGATCTCACCTCTTTTAGATATAGTGAGCATGGCTTAAGTCTTAATAAAATAGGGTACATCCTTTGTTGTTTTGAGAATTGGTACCATAATCTGGACAAGAAAAAACAGTAATGACATTATTATTCTGTCTTTCAAAACCTTCTAATGTTGGTTCATGTGATCGTATGATAATGTTCAAATTATTTTCTTATAAGAATTTGCTTACTCTATTAGTTCCAAACCTAATAATTTATCTATTTTAGAATATATCTCTCTCTGGATTTGGTTAATTTTCTAATTCATCTTCAGATAAACATGGATCTGACCATAATAATTCTAAAGCTATCTTTTATTAATACTAAATTTTTAATATATTCATATACAGTTTTTGGATCATGTACAATTTCCAATGGTCTTTAAATAAGTTCAATTTCATCTACAGTTCTCATAGTCTATCCAATACCACCATGAACACATAAAATTTTATCTTCAATTACTGCTGCTAATGGTAAATATTGAAAAACTCTATTGATTCTTTAATATATGCTATTAGGATCCATAATGTCTTCTGCAAATTTTATGAAACATTCATCTGCAAAACCATAAATTTTGTTAATTTTTGCATCTTCATGATGTCCTCTAAGTAAATGAATTTAGTCAGAATATTTTAATTTTAATGTGAATAATAATAGCACAATTTCTAATGATCTTGTTCCTCTATCTACATAATCACCTAAAAATAAATAATCTTATGAATCAATATCTCCATTATATAAATTATCATATGGAGCTTTAAAATGATCAAAAAATCTCATTAAATCTAAAAATTAACCATTTAAATTTCCATATATTTTAATTGGTCTTCTTAATTTTAAAACTATTGGTTCTTTATCTAAAATTCGTTGAACTTCATCACATAATTTAATTATCATATCTTTTCTAATCCCAGTCAATAAATTAGAATTTGGAGGGATTGATTAATAATCCTTAGGTATCAATAAATTTTAAACGAATGGTTAACATAACTAATCCAAAAATTATGATTTATTTTGGGAATTTGGATCTTAAAATCCAGCTCCCAATTTCTTGTGTTCATCCTGTAATTTATCAATTGGTACTTTCTTAACTTAATTAGTTATATCTTCTTCTGGTCCATAAGTAACAAAAAATAAAAATTTTTTTAAATTAAGCTTTCATTAATAAATACACCCTGTAAATTGAAAAGGAAGCTATTTTCAAATATAAATATCATCTCCAATAATTATTTAGTATTAAAGAATTATTATGAAGAGAAATTCATTCAATTTTAAAAAATAGTCTAATCATTTAAGAACTTTTACAAGTTTTGAGTTTTATGATAATTTTTTCCCAACATGCTTATTACCATCCATAAAAAATTTGTGGAAAATGACTCTAAATGGTAATCTATAAGGACATAAAATAATTTTAATAACTTATGATTTAATATTGTAGTTTATGTCAAATTACTTTAGTATCTAGTAAATACGTTAAGATTATAAAATGAAAGCTTTATAGAAATCAAAATTTACTATAATGGAATTGGGTATAAGATTAAGATAATAAAATTTTTCTAGAGGCATATGGTAAAATTAATTCATAAAAGAGTACAAAATAAACTAACAAGGTGTTGGATTTGGATCTTTAATAATAGAAAAAGTGGATTTCATAAATTTTTAATAATAATCTATTAGCAATAAGAAGGCTTTTTGAGTGTAGTGTGGATTGAAATTTATTCAGAATGCCATAAGGGCTTTAAGCTTTTAATTCTAAATCGATCTATTCAAATCAATGAATGAAAACTTATCTTTATCTAAAGAAAGATCAAAGGAGATATAAATAATAATAAATTATCCCAAAAATATTTTTTAATGCTGTACAAAAATTGAATTTAGTATTAATATAGAAAATTTATAATAAATTTTTGTTCTCTTATATATTGAATTTAATTTTATTAAAAGGATTTTATTCAGTTGATTATTCAATTAATGAAGATAAAGCTATTGAGATAATATAAAATAGAAAGAGAAAAATTAGAAATTAATTAGTATTTAATATATATTGAAATGCAAAAAATTTATCCTTCAAGAAATTTTCTTATTAGAAAGAGTTCGATTTCAAAAATACAAAAATTTTTAAGAAGTTTTGATCGAAAAAACTTATATAAATAATTTTTAATAAGGGTAATTATCTTTAATATAGAAAATCACTTTGAATTATTATATTTTAAACTTACTAATATTATTATTATTAAAATCATGGATCAATTTGAGACAATTGAAGGCAAGATTCTTTACATCACTTACAATTTATATAAGTAAAATCGTATTTGTATAGAATAAAAGAATGAAATAAAAGGTTGATTATTTAAAAATATTCATTAGACATGTTGATTAGTAAAAATCATCGTATTGAAAAACTATTATAAGAACTAAGAGGAGGATATAATTTAACTCAAATTGAAAATAGCCTCGAAACAATTAATGTAATATGTCTAATTAATAATAATCATTTAGGATTTAAGTCCAAGAGATTTTGATGACAGTCTCAGTAATTCATATAAAAATAAAAGACCAAAGAGATTTAAGTTCTAAAAATCAAATTTCCCAAGAAATTTAGACTTGAAAGAAATTAGAGCAAATGAGGATACTGATTCATTGTCTCGAAATTCTAATTAATAATTTGAATTTGATTCAAGGAGACGTGTATACTCTCTAGCTGCTGATTCATGTTGATTGATTTGATAATTATAATTTATAAATGATCTCTAAGAATTGATGATATCATTACTGGTATAATTATTATAATATAATTTTTATTCAATATTAATTTATTTAATAATCATTCATTATCATAAAATGGACTGATCATTAATATAAGCGAAATGGAAGCCGTAGAATAAAAATATTTGTTCGAAAAATAAAAATAAGAATTTACAAATCCAATTTTATTTATTCTTTTAAAAAGTAATACTATTACTTATGCAAAAATCACTATAAATATACCCATAACAGTAGTGGCATGGAAATTTATATGTACAAATGAACTAGAATAGAAAAACAATCCATAAAAAAAATAATTTGTATAGTAGGTAAAAAGGCAAGGCTAGATTTCTTCCTTTTCTTCTATTGTTACACAAACAAAAATTAATCTAGTAGCTATGATGAAATAAAAGAAAAGAGTTAGTTCCAAATTAAAGTAGTCTATCCTTATACTGCTTATTATAATCCCTTAATGAGCAAGAATATATAACTATCTAGTAAAAAATTTTTGAAATAATATTATAAGTTGACACAAACGATTTATTCTTGAATTGGTGAAAATGAAAAAAATCAGGAAAATATATAGAAGTAAGAAATCCAGAATGCAAAGCTACATTAACAATACCTATTAATAATCTTCATGTTAAATAGTCTTAAAAAAAATTAAGCTTCAAAGAGGTTTTCACTCCTATGAATAAATTTTGCTAGGTTTTGATTAAGTTCACCAGCAACTTCCCCTTCTTTATATTCCAAGATTATGATGTCTTTTTAGATCAAAATTAAAATTTTGATAATACTATTAAAGAAGTTATTGCTGAAGAGTTAATTAATATGTATTCTTGTTATTTCATAATTTCATTATATTCCTCACTATTTTTTCTGTTGCCTAGCCATTAGATAATTGTATTAATAGATATAAAAATATATGTTTAATTTTTGATATAAATTATGAATATTGTATATTAATTTTTCTCATTTTGCATTTTTCTATTCAGAAATTTCCCTCTATGCTATTTATTCTTGTTAATCATTATTCTTGCATTTCATATCAAAGAATGGGACCAATAACAGGAAGCTAAACAAAACAGCTGCGAATGGACCATCATCTGATCTTAAGTTAAACTAAACTATTATTTAAAAATTACTTTCTTAGAGTCTACCATTCTCTTTAGTATGAATAGAAGATAAAATCCAAAACAGCAACTCGTTGCTATAATTAAGCATAATATTTCATAGTTGTAATAAAGAGAAAAGAGAATGCCTCCAAAAGTCAAATTTGGCAAGATTATATACCAAAATGAATCTAAAAATATAATAATTAAATTTAACTTTTTATGCTTAATTCTTCAACTTCCTACATACAATATGCAAATATTGAATAAGTTTCAAGATTGATGAAACAAAATAAAATAATTAAAATTTCATTACCACCAAAGCTTTTTAGAGTACTTCCATAATAACTACTTTAAGTATCATAAATATAATAAGTAGATGAGTAAATAGCTTAAATAAAGAATGCATAAGACAATGTATAAGTAACAACTAAAATAGTTCTTAATTGTTTATCTCTTAACTTTTTGTGAGATGTATATGAATATAACAAAGATAAGCTCATTATTATAACAAAAATGTAAAAGGGTAATTTAAAATGCCCATTCAAATTATATGAAAGCCTTATAAAGTCATTCTTATAAGAGCATAAACATAAAATTAGAGCTAAAGCTTAACAGAATAAGTAATATTTTAAAACTGACAAATTAAAATGTCTTCTCTCCATATAACCAGCAATACTTAGCTCTTTATGCTTCAAAGTATCCTACTTTTAGGTTATTAAGGGTTTAGGTAATTGTTGTTATTAATTTGGTAATAAAGGTTATTAAAGATATAACTGAGGTTGTTATAATTATGGGTACACAATAGGTTGTACTTGATTTTTTGTATAATACATTTGATTTTGTTATTACATTTAAGGAGGAAATACTATAATTGGATTAATTTGCTGTGCTTATGGTACAGCAGGTGCTTAATAATAAAATGCTGTTTGATTTTCGGGATTGGTCTTTGCTACTTAATTTATATNCTTGTTATTTCATAATTTCATTATATTCCTCACTATTTTTTCTGTTGCCTAGCCATTAGATAATTGTATTAATAGATATAAAAATATATGTTTAATTTTTGATATAAATTATGAATATTGTATATTAATTTTTCTCATTTTGCATTTTTCTATTCAGAAATTTCCCTCTATGCTATTTATTCTTGTTAATCATTATTCTTGCATTTCATATCAAAGAATGGGACCAATAACAGGAAGCTAAACAAAACAGCTGCGAATGGACCATCATCTGATCTTAAGTTAAACTAAACTATTATTTAAAAATTACTTTCTTAGAGTCTACCATTCTCTTTAGTATGAATAGAAGATAAAATCCAAAACAGCAACTCGTTGCTATAATTAAGCATAATATTTCATAGTTGTAATAAAGAGAAAAGAGAATGCCTCCAAAAGTCAAATTTGGCAAGATTATATACCAAAATGAATCTAAAAATATAATAATTAAATTTAACTTTTTATGCTTAATTCTTCAACTTCCTACATACAATATGCAAATATTGAATAAGTTTCAAGATTGATGAAACAAAATAAAATAATTAAAATTTCATTACCACCAAAGCTTTTTAGAGTACTTCCATAATAACTACTTTAAGTATCATAAATATAATAAGTAGATGAGTAAATAGCTTAAATAAAGAATGCATAAGACAATGTATAAGTAACAACTAAAATAGTTCTTAATTGTTTATCTCTTAACTTTTTGTGAGATGTATATGAATATAACAAAGATAAGCTCATTATTATAACAAAAATGTAAAAGGGTAATTTAAAATGCCCATTCAAATTATATGAAAGCCTTATAAAGTCATTCTTATAAGAGCATAAACATAAAATTAGAGCTAAAGCTTAACAGAATAAGTAATATTTTAAAACTGACAAATTAAAATGTCTTCTCTCCATATAACCAGCAATACTTAGCTCTTTATGCTTCAAAGTATCCTACTTTTAGGTTATTAAGGGTTTAGGTAATTGTTGTTATTAATTTGGTAATAAAGGTTATTAAAGATATAACTGAGGTTGTTATAATTATGGGTACACAATAGGTTGTACTTGATTTTTTGTATAATACATTTGATTTTGTTATTACATTTAAGGAGGAAATACTATAATTGGATTAATTTGCTGTGCTTATGGTACAGCAGGTGCTTAATAATAAAATGCTGTTTGATTTTCGGGATTGGTCTTTGCTACTTAATTTATATCATTAGGAGTAGGTAAATCTGCCATTTTCAACTATGTGTATGTTTTCTATGAATAAATATATATTCAACATATAAAATATACGAGATATATTCATTTTTGCATAATATAGAAAAACATTAATATATATAAGAAATTATGATGGAATAAATTGGTGGATTTAATTAATTATCAATAGGTTGTGCATCAGTCCTAATAAAGTTAATATACTATATAGTCTTTATCAATATAATTAAAGAGAATCAATAAAAAGGAAAATCCATTTTCATCAATAGAGTTTGTGTGAAATTTTATCATTATTTTTCAATGTAAAAACTACTCAAAAATAATAATACAATTTATCTGTTATTATATTTATTAATTAATGCAATAGAGTTCATTTATCTAAAATAATTAGCAATATGGTTCGATGCAATTATTGAGAAAAGATGTTAAAGATTAGTTATTTACTAGATTTTAAAATTAAAAGAACACAATTAAGTAGGTAAAAGAAAAAGCTATGATTACATGGAAACCCTTAGTAAAGGCAAATTAATCTCCAAAATCTCCTAGGACATAATAAGTGACTCCTTAATAATCTCCATTAAGAGTCAAACAATATTCAAAACATTCTCCTGGAAGATTGTCTTTCTAAAAATCAAGTCTTGAATTGAATTCTGTTAATTCTAGGTAACGTCAAGTCGTAATTTATTAGTTTGATGATACCAAAGAAAACACTGAATGAAATTGTACCAGTTGAAAAAATTTAAGATTTAGTTCAATCATTAAAGAGTTAGAATTATGGTGCTTCAGATTTATATATGCAGGAACTAAGAAAATTATCAATTTTAATCTAAAATGAGTGAACTTAAAATAGTATCATTAATATTCATAATTCTAACAATAGCATTTTTTGTTTTATTGATTCCATCAGCAGTTAATCACCTTTTAGCTTATTTTTTGTATATGCTTGTCTAGACTCTCTTTCCAACCTTTATTATTTAATATTATTTCTTTACATATCTGCTTGAAATTTAATATCAATTGGAGCTTAAGGTGTCTTTCTCTTTGAATGTTGTCTAATTTCTGAAAGATAGTCTCGCCTTAATGTTGAAGATGATGATTAATCCACAACCATCTGAGATTAAATTCTAGGTCTTCTTGGTAATTTTCTTATCTATCTTAAGTAGAGATTCCCTAAAATTTTAGAATCACTTTTCATAGGTGAAATTTCATTTTTTGATTTTTGATTGATTATAGTATGACTTTCTAAATCAATGCTATGAGATATTTTAGGCAAGAAGTGTTCTTTTACAAAATGATCATAAGCAAATCTTTCTTTTATTTGTCTTCGCAACCTCTCTTCTTTTTCTTTTCTTTTTTATTCTTCTTCTTTTATCATTTAAAGTTAGGATTGATATGTTCTGCTTCTTAATCTAGATTAAACTTATTGAGAAAAGTAAGTGTCTTATAATTTCTTTTGAACTCTTAGATTTGCCAATTATTATTAATGTTCTTCTTATTATTTCTTATAATAACTTAAATGTTCTTTTATTTCATCAGTTGTCAATACCTTAAACTTTTCCTTTATTTATTGTAATTTTTATTTGACTTCTTCTTCTCTCTGCTCTTCTAACTACTTTTCCTATGTTTCTTATTATAATTTTTCTTGTCTAAATTTCTCTAATAATTATTTGACTCTTTTATTTTATTCCTTTACCTTTTAGTTTCTCTCATCTGATTTCAATTGAATAAATGAAATATTTAATTTGGATTACAATCTACGAGAATCCTAAAGTTCTTTTAATTATTATAATTTCATTGACTCTAATAACTAAAGGGATTGTTATTTGATTTTCTCTTCTTCTAAAAGTCTTTACGTGCGTCTTAGGAACCTAAATTAAAATTATACTATTCATCTCGAATTCTTCTCTCCTCAGTTATTTTTTCTATATATTAATGATGCTCCATTTAATAATAATTAATATTAAAAATAAATAACTTAATTTTATATAAATAAAATAAAGTATACATGAGCACTTAAATTTTTAAGTTCTCCTCGTTTTTGTTTTTATTCAGCAGGAAAACATCTTTGGAATGAAGACACATAAAATCCAATAGGAATTTATTAATATATTAATCAAATAAGCAAGATCTTACAAAATGAGTTGTAATATAAAATATTTTTATCCGTGGAATATTTTTTTAGAGAATAAAATTTTGAATTTTTATATAAATTTTTTTATTTATCAAATTAAATAAACTTAAAGTAAAGCCATCTCCAAAATTTATAATTTAGCTTCTCTTTAATTTTCATAAAAATATGAATTAATTATTTACTACCCACTAATTATGGTCACAATAGTGTAAATAAATTTGAAGTTTACATAAAGATTAAATCTATGGAGATTTATAATTTAATTAAGAAAATACTATTTGGCTATGGATAATAAATTGAAGAGCTGGGGTGAATAAATTTTGATCTAATATTTAAAGAATTAAAAATAATAGCTCTTGTATGATAAATTTAATGATTTTATTGATTAATAAATTGTAATTAGTCTTTAAAGACTGAATAAAAAAAGGATTTAAAGATAGATTAAGGCAAATTTTGAAAAGAATAATTTTTTGGAAATTAATTATAATTTATATAATAAAAATAAATATATAATTTTTAATTTTCAATTTAAAACATATTGAATATTTATTAAATTTAATGAATACACTTTTACTTATTAAATAAATAGAAATATCTCGAAGATGAAAAATTATTCAAAATAATTAATGCTATTTGATTTTATAAAATACATCAAATTGAAGTATTAGTATAATTTAAATAAATTCAATTGAAGAAAATTAATGCTTATTAATAAATTTTAGTAACATAAATATTAAAATATGCTACTCATTCTTCTTTGCTTTTATTTTTCTCTGTTTTCTCACTTTTTTTAGCTTATGATGATTTCTTCTTTTCTTCATTTTCAGGATTTGACTTTGTAGAATCCTTTTTTTCATTTTTTTCAGATATCTTCTTATCTTTTTTAGGATTAGATTTACAACAACCTTAAAATTATAAATACAATTACTATTTAGTATTAAAATTATTGGCACTAATATGAAGATAGCGAAAATTAAATATTCTTTATTTTTTAAAAGTATGTGTTTCAATGAAAACTTGGTGAAGTCAAATTATTCTATTATGGGTACTTCATCCAATTAACTTAAAATTTCTTAATCAATTTCTTCAGACTCTAATTATTCTTATCTTCTCTTTTCAACATCAGGTCTTTTTTACCATTAAGTTTGTATTAATTCTTCAACATCCTTTATAATTTCAATTAATAAGTTAAGTTATGCCAATTCTTTCTTATTCATGAATCTGTCATATTAAATATTTTCATGGAGATGTGTATATTTATCTAAATCTAATTCTTAATTTTGTAACCCATCAAGAATCTTAAATGATAAGAAATCATTATTACTCTAGTGACTTCTCTTTATTTAACATTAATTAAGCATTTGTCAAGTGCTGCTGCTTAGACTATATAAATGGCATCATTCTAATCATAATTCTGTTCCTTAATCAATTTTCCTATTAATGGACTGGCTAAGTGTGATTAGACCTGCAGTATATATCTGGAAAATATAACACAAGCAGCCTCTCTTAATTCTTCTTCATTAGTTTTGGCGGAAACTAAAGTGAAAAGAATGATGTAAATAAAATTGATCATATAATAATTATTTATGTAATTTTTTATTGATACTCATTTGTCTGTTAAGTTTCTAAATGCTGATTTGATCTCGTCTACGAATTTAGTGAAATAATTCATTAATTCTTATTTTGGTTATTTTGGATCCTATAAAGAAGAGTCATAATAATAATATATACCTCAAATTTCATTTATGATAATTTGACAAATTATGGTTTAGTTTGATTTAAAATTATATTCCAAGTGATTTTAGCATCTCCTGATGATTCAAGAATAGCTTTCTTACCACACTCGAAAAATGAGACAATACATCTCATCATACCAATAGTTTTATAGAGTGGACAATTATAATCGTATTTACTGAAAGCATCTTATTATAAGAAATCTTCTCTAATGATTTTAGCAATCTAATAATAAAAATTATGGAATATACTTCTAAAGACAACTTTTAATCTTCAGATAAAGAATCTCTACCAACCAATTAAACAATTTCATTTAATTCAGATTCTTCATGCAAAATTTATTTGAACATAACTCTCAAATGTGTAAATTCAGGATCAAAGGAATTGAAATATGGTTCAAGAATCTTTTCGTAATTAGAGTTAGATATAGTCCAATTTACAGATGGAAAATGCTTTCTCTAAGCTAATTTCTTATCTAATCCCCAAAAGACTTATACAATAGTGAGTGTAGCAGTTGTAACTGGATCAGTAAAATCCTAAAGATAATAAATATGTATACTCCTCCTGGAGGTGAAACTGCTCCTACAATAGTAATAGATCCTTCTCTATCAGGTGAACCTCTACATCTGACTCTTCCAGCTCTTTCATAAAATTGAGCCAATTTGGATGCTAAATAAGCAGGATAACCTTAATCTGCAGGCATTTCAGCCAATCTACCAGAGATTTCTCTTAAAGCTTCTGCCCATCTTGAGGTTGAATCAGCCATCATAGATACATTAAAACCCATATCTCTGAAATATTCAGCTAAAGTGATTCCTGTATAAATAGAAGCTTCTCTGGCTGCCACAGGCATATTTGAAGTATTGGCAACTAAACATGTACGTTACATAATATTTTCTTCTTTTCCTTTCATTTATATAGTTAATTCTGGAAATTCACTAAGCACTTCAGCCATTTCATTTCCTCTTTCTCCACATCCAACGTAAATGATACATTCTGAATTGGAATATTTAGAAAGTGCCTAAGAGATACAAGTCTTTCCACATCCAAAGGCTCCTGGAATACAACATGTACCACCTAACACAGATGGATAGAGTGCATCAAGAACTCTTTGTCCTGTAAGGAGTGGAGTGTTACCCTATAATTTCTCAATAATAGGTCTGGGTTATCTAACGGGCCAGAAGTGACTCATTCCATATTAATGTTTTTTGCCATCTAATTCAACTTCTATAACTTTGTCCTTTAATGTATAATTGCCCTCAGGTGCAATATAAGTGACTCTTCCTTAAACTCTTGGTGCTGTCAATATTTTATGTTCATCAAAGAGATTATTTTCAAAGACTGAGCCATAGATATCACCACCACTAATCATTGAGCCTACTTTAATTGTAGATGATGGTTTGAACTCCCAAACTCTATCTTAATCTAATGCTGGAATATCAACACCTCTTGGTACAAAAATGGAAGCAGATTGATCAGCAATGACTTACAATGGTCTTTAAATTCCATCAAAAATTTGAGTCAAAATACCTAAATATTATATTTATGGATACCTGGTCCTAATTCAACTGAAAGTGGAGACTTTGTTCTCATAACAGGATCACCTACTGTTAATCCAGCTAATCATTTATAAATAAGTTTTAAGTACATGTATCTTCATAACACTGAATAGATGCATTATCACCTTCTAATTTAATGATTTCACCAACCAATTTATCCCAACCAACTTTCACTAATTCAAACATCTTAGCTCCTGCCATTTTCTCTGCCACAACCACTATTACATTAGAGAACAATATTTACATGGACCAGCTACTTTGAATACTCTACCAAAGCTACTCTCTTTTTCCTGCAATTCCTCCAATTGAGTCTTGCGCTATTTATTCATATCTTTTTTAATAAAATTTATATTAATGATCATCACTATTCACAACCTAAAACTGGAAAAGATTTCTTATAATTCTCTATTGGCTATTGGTTTACATCTTTCAAAATTCTTAATTTCTTTATCCTTGTATGCTTCACTATGAAAACATTCATAAGTTTTTTATTTCCAATACATAATCCCATATTCTCATTATTATAATTATCTAATTACCAAGTCTTTTTAATGCTCTTTCTGATCTTTCAGCATTCTTTTACATACATTCTATGTATTTCTATTCATTATCTAAATTCTTATTCAAACATTCCTTCTCTTTTGTCTATATCATCTTTTACAACATATCGTAATTTTCTTTAACAATAGGAGCAATTTCATTTTAATACTTATCTAATTCAAAGTAATCACCTACAGTCTTTAAAACACCTGCCATTTTATATTTATTATTAGTTATTAAAATATAATCATTTAAATCTCTTCTAGATATTTGAAATATTATTGTTTGTTGTACTCTTTTTAGTCTCTAATTTTGATTTAGGTCTATCAATCTCATTGATTGTCTATAATTATTCTGTTTCTATCATTGTTTTTCCAAGTGAAGATTTAGTTCCACTAGTATCATAATCTACAGAAGCATTCATTACTCTTTGTCTTTTTATTAATGGACTAACTGATTGAATTGGAGATTGTCCTGAATTAGGTCTCATCTTCTAAACATTAGGAATTCGTTTAACATTTGATTCATAAGTTGACACACTCTATTATTATCTAGTTTATATTGTTGCTTTCTTTATTTCATCTTAAGATTATATATCTTTTTTATTTGCAATTATGAAACCAAATAGATGTAACTATGGATCTATAAACTTTTCTATTCTATTCTTTGCTCCATTATTACTTTTCTCAAACTTAATAAATTTTACACCCTTTTTCCATACTTTGTCTCTCTAATTTTCAAAATACCAACATAAAGGATAATTTAAATCATTATCAAATGGTATTTATGCATTTTTTATTGTTTCAAAGATTTCTGGCAAATTCTTAGATTAACTCAATAATGATTATGGTATTTTGTTTACACAAATCTAATTTTATTAATTACTTACTTTGCCATCCATAGGTAATATATTTGAAATCTCACAAAATCCTTTTTAAACTGTAGGATTGTCAAATACAAGTTCACATAAAAAAGCTGCTGAAGTCTTTCTCATTATTTAGTTTTTATCCTCAAAATTTGTTAATATTTTTTGAACATCTGTAGGTGTAAGTGATTGAAATATCTCCTCTTAATGTTGTTTACTATCATTCATATGACTCATTAATAACATTAGCACATTTACTCTATTAGTTTTTGCATTGACTCAATCAAAAGATCAGGCTCTCCTTTCGTTTACTTTTTCATTTTTAATATAAATGAATAACATTAACACTGAAATACTCAACTTTCTTACCTACAGTAAAAACCTTATTACTAATCAACCTTATCAAATAACTTTCAATGGAGATACTGTATGTATGTTCAAAGTAATTTCAATGGCTAAGTTTAGCTTTTTAATTGTGAACGAAACCTCAAATACATTTTAAGAATCAGGTTGAATGCTACAGTGGGATGGATAACCAAGACTAATAGACTTTGTGGATTCATTATCCATGTAGGTAACAAACAGAAAAAGTTTTATAGTGACGATAGTTCTATTCTTGTGAAGTAAAAAATGTCTTTTTCTTAGATTTAAAGAGTTACTTGCTTGTAAAGTAAGTTTTTATAATGTTTATGAATTCTATGACTTTAAAGAGTAAATTGGAAAAGGTGCTTCATCTAGAGTAGTGAAAGCTTTCTGCAAATTTACATAGAAATTTGTTGCAATCAAAATAATTGATAAAACCACTCTTAAACCTTTAAATTATGTACCTAATCCATTTCTATTTCTAGGCTTCTTTAGAATAAGAAATTGAAATATTATTGAAAGTCAAAGACTCCATATATTGTTCTCAGATTATCGAAATTTATTAGAGCCAATATGCTTTCTATATTGTTATGAGATTATTGAGTGGACAATCATTGTCTACTTATCTAGAAAATCAGTAAGGAGAAATCTAAAAGAAATTAACAAATAAACAAATCTTGTAAATCATGAGAAGACTACTAGAAGGAGTAAATTACTTACATTCAGTTGGAGTACATAAATTTTATTTAAATTATAATTTAGATCATACACAGAGATATTAAGCCTGACAATTTGATGTTAGGTGAATAAGATAATTTTGATACAATCACATTAATAGATTTTGGATTATCTACATTTACTAAGATCAACAGATACTTATTTTATAAATGTGGTACTCCAGGATATGTGGCTCCAGAAATTTTAAATTCTGCAGTAAGAAATCAATAATCAGAGAGTTGTGATATCTTTAGTTGTGGATGCATCTTTTATAGATTGTATGTTTAATAAATTTAATAATATAGAATAACAGGTAAAAATGTATTTAAAGGTCGAACATATGATGAATTACTCCATAAAAATAAGTAATGTTTAATTGACTTTAATGTTAAGTAAGAACAACATAGTAATCAGAATGCAATAAAATTATTACATTCAATGCTTAGGAAAAATCCTGATGAAAGAATAACAGCTAAAGCAGCATTACAAAGTAGTTATTTTTATAATGAATCTCTCTTCTCAATAAATGATGAAAATTGGGACTCATCTCCTCTTGTTAATCAGCTACCTCAATTTACGGCTACGATTGGCAGAGTATTTTAGTTAACAGCTCGAGATTTTACCAGTTAGAAACTCATCATTCCGAAATAGAGAGATAATAATTTCTATTCCCCCTAATTAAGTCCTATTAGAAAAGATTAATAATGAATATTTAAATTTTGATATCATTTTATTATAGTTTTGTTCTTGATTATATTTTCTATTGATTATCTAGTTAATGGATGATAAAATGCATAATTCTCTTGGTACCATTANATGTAGGTAACAAACAGAAAAAGTTTTATAGTGACGATAGTTCTATTCTTGTGAAGTAAAAAATGTCTTTTTCTTAGATTTAAAGAGTTACTTGCTTGTAAAGTAAGTTTTTATAATGTTTATGAATTCTATGACTTTAAAGAGTAAATTGGAAAAGGTGCTTCATCTAGAGTAGTGAAAGCTTTCTGCAAATTTACATAGAAATTTGTTGCAATCAAAATAATTGATAAAACCACTCTTAAACCTTTAAATTATGTACCTAATCCATTTCTATTTCTAGGCTTCTTTAGAATAAGAAATTGAAATATTATTGAAAGTCAAAGACTCCATATATTGTTCTCAGATTATCGAAATTTATTAGAGCCAATATGCTTTCTATATTGTTATGAGATTATTGAGTGGACAATCATTGTCTACTTATCTAGAAAATCAGTAAGGAGAAATCTAAAAGAAATTAACAAATAAACAAATCTTGTAAATCATGAGAAGACTACTAGAAGGAGTAAATTACTTACATTCAGTTGGAGTACATAAATTTTATTTAAATTATAATTTAGATCATACACAGAGATATTAAGCCTGACAATTTGATGTTAGGTGAATAAGATAATTTTGATACAATCACATTAATAGATTTTGGATTATCTACATTTACTAAGATCAACAGATACTTATTTTATAAATGTGGTACTCCAGGATATGTGGCTCCAGAAATTTTAAATTCTGCAGTAAGAAATCAATAATCAGAGAGTTGTGATATCTTTAGTTGTGGATGCATCTTTTATAGATTGTATGTTTAATAAATTTAATAATATAGAATAACAGGTAAAAATGTATTTAAAGGTCGAACATATGATGAATTACTCCATAAAAATAAGTAATGTTTAATTGACTTTAATGTTAAGTAAGAACAACATAGTAATCAGAATGCAATAAAATTATTACATTCAATGCTTAGGAAAAATCCTGATGAAAGAATAACAGCTAAAGCAGCATTACAAAGTAGTTATTTTTATAATGAATCTCTCTTCTCAATAAATGATGAAAATTGGGACTCATCTCCTCTTGTTAATCAGCTACCTCAATTTACGGCTACGATTGGCAGAGTATTTTAGTTAACAGCTCGAGATTTTACCAGTTAGAAACTCATCATTCCGAAATAGAGAGATAATAATTTCTATTCCCCCTAATTAAGTCCTATTAGAAAAGATTAATAATGAATATTTAAATTTTGATATCATTTTATTATAGTTTTGTTCTTGATTATATTTTCTATTGATTATCTAGTTAATGGATGATAAAATGCATAATTCTCTTGGTACCATTAAGTTGCAGTTTCTCTATTAAATATAATAAATATAACTATTACTTATCTAAAGCTTTATAAATTGGATTAACCATCTTCATTCTTCCTACTAAACCAACAAATTTTCTAATCTTTTATAAATTTGTTGTATCCTTAGCATATTTTGTATTAATAGATAAAGTATACCATCTAAACAATAATTCAGCATCAGTTAAATCACTAAGATGATATGCATCTTCTAAAGATACCATAATGGCATCAGTAACAACTTAATTTTTATCTTATAAGGTAGATAAGAATAATTATTTTTGATTTGATTTAAAATCATCAAAGATTTGATAATTTTATGGTTTAGTTCCTTTACCATCAATCCAAGATTATACCAAATCAATTACATCTTTAGATGCAGGATTCTCAAATTTTTCTTCAATGGGTGGTTAACCATAATCATAAACCCATTTATTATAGACATTATCTATACTTTTTTTGACACTTAAGAATTCTTCACTACTTAAATTTATCTTTAACCAAAATATCATAAATCTATAGAAGTCATTTTCATCTGCACTCTTATATTCATATTCTTATAACCAATCCTTTAATAATTATTAAAATCTTGTTTCATTTATTTGTTTTTCAAGATAATACAATAATTAAAATCCTCTTTCATAAGGAATTGTCTAAAAATACAATATTATATTATTACACTAAAACTATCATCAGCATTATGATTTTCAGTCTTGGGATGTAAACTAGCATATGATTTAATAAAGTCATCTTAACTTGAATTGAATTCTTTTATTAATGCATTCATTTCATTATTTCCTACTTAAGAATTAACATGAACTAAATTTATATCTCCAAACAATGTTTTAAGTCCTTTTCTTTCTAGAAAAACACAAAATCCTTCATTAATCCACATATTTGACCAATTATTACATGTGACTGTATTTCCAAACCAAGAATGAGCAATTTCATGAACAGCCACACTTACTCCACTCTTATCTCCAACTATTATTGTAGGATTAGCAAATGTTAAGAGTGGATTCTCCATACCTCCAAAAGGGAATGATGCTGGTAATATTACTATCTTATATGATCCCCATTTATATTCACCAATATAATCTTCTAAATACTTTACATATTTATCTAAATCTTCTAATTCCTTTTAATATTTCTCAATATTTTTAGTTTCAGATATTACAGCTGTTCTTGTTCCAGTAGATCTTTCTTCTACTGTACCTGCAACAATAGCTATCAAATAAGCAGGAATCTTGATATTTAATTCAAATTAAAAGACATTGGCTATTGAATTCATATTATAATTGTTCATCAATTAGAATTTTTATGTTTACAATCTATTTCCACTCATAAACACATTTATTAATGGAGATTAAGTTATTACTGTTGCTGAATAAGTAAATTTAATGCTTGGTGTATCCTATAATGGAATCATAGATCTACAATTGTTTGCTTCACATTATGAAAATAAATATGGAGCCTCTAATCATAATTTATAATTCCATATACTTTTATCATCTGTTTATGATGGATCCATAAAACTAAGTGCTCTAGCATCTTCACCAATTTGATATTTGATTCTAAATTTTACAATTTCACCATATTTGTATACTTATCCTAATTCAATCACCAACTTCTCTCCTTATTCTTCTTTCTGAATTGGATCAGATTCTACATGATGTTTCAACACTTGACCATTGTTTGGATAATAAACAAACAGGATATTCATTTTATAAATGTCCAAATGAACCTACTTTAGCACACTTCTCTTACTTCAGTCAATTAACTGGCATAAACTTTAAAGGTGTATTCTACAGATCCATCAATTACTTTATCATTAAGATTCAAGAGCCATTCTATATGAAGATGTTGTGTTTTCACATCTTTGTAATTTGAGAAAGTGTTTTTATCTACATCTACACAATATAGCATATGACAAAGCAAAAATATGATCACTAATTTCATCAAAATTAATAAATTAATTTATATATATTACATCAATCATTTTTTAATAATTAAAATGTGCTATTGGAATTAAAGAACTTTTAATACTCATTTTTATATTAAATAAATAATCCAATATAATATTGTCTTTTTATATTAATAGTAAATGAGTGAAATAAGTGTATGATTAATAATTAAAAGATTTCTATTAATAAGTGAATATCTGAATATTAAATCTAAAAAGAAAAAGGTTAGATTCTAGGTATATTATTTTCAATATGAAGAATTCTTACACGAATAACTACTAGTAATTCTATAATTATTCATAAAAATAATAATAATATTTTTATCTAAAATGAATTTAATAATCAATTTTTTGTTTCCAATAATTTTATTACTAATATATTTTATATTTATCTAAGTAAGTCTTTTTATTTATCAATTAATATATGATGCTCTAATTGTATTTAATTTTAGAAAATTATATAAATTTGAGGTAGAGAATAAATGATCTGGGAGAATAAATAATTATATAATATAAAGGAATTTAATAACTTATACAATATTATTATTTCATAGATTAAAAAACATTATAAAACTCAAACAAATAATAATGTTGTACATTTCTTGCATTTACAATAATGTAAATTTTCTTACTTATAAAGGAGATTATTAAGCTCCATCTGAGGGTACTGCTGCAAGTTAATATATTAACTAATAATCATTTTTATCACTTAATTTAAACTAAAACCAATATTATTGTTTTGCTATTAGATATTTCTAATAAAATTTGATAAATGGATTATTTAGATAATTTAATCCATTAGAAAATTAGTATAAATCAGGAAGTGTAGTTTACAATAAATCTAATCCAATTGAAATAAATCCATCTGTTTTAAGTGTTATTGTAAAATTTAATAAATTTTCATCTGCAATAAAGAATTCTTAATTAACAGTTGGAATTTTTGGAATCATTTTTTCTATAGATTATTTTGAAATATCATATTGAGAAATAGAGACACTGTTAACATTATAATCATATGTAGTTGAATAGTCTGGATATATAAAGAATATATAAGTATATAATTGTGTTTAACTGACTTAGGGAATAGAATATTATTTATTTCCATTGATCTTTGATTATGCAATTTTATTACAAAATATCCCATCTGCACTACTAACTTAATTTTACTTTAAAGATAATTAAATCATAAGATCACAAGCAATATCTCTCAAATTGATAGTCTGAAATTGTTGATATGATTATATTTATATCTTCTTTACAGTTTATTAGCTATCACATCTAATAAATGATATTGCTGATTATTATTATTAATATATTTCATCTTCACATATAGCCATTATATTATAAACTGTATTGCTCCTTAATCCAATTAGAGTTATATCTTTATTTTAATTATCTGCCATTAAAATTGATCCATATCCTTCATATGAATTAACATTTGTATATTGCTTTCCTTATTTACTTAATAATAATTATTCTTTTATTTTAGTAATATCTAATGCTTAATTCTAATATGTATAACTATAATAAAGCATTGATTTTTTTCCACAATTAAATGTAAATACTCCTGATGCTCCAGTACAAGTTCCACTATTCTTATTGACTATTGTAGAAATAGGAATAGATTATTAATTCGCAACCACCTTTAATGTTATTGTGCTAATTAAATAATAAGTTGAGTTCACTTAAAATGATATAGAAATAGAAGTGTCTACAGCTGCATTTAAAGCAGATACTTCTATAAAAGCAAATCTTTCTCTATTTTTTTGAATAATTGTCTTACTAATTGTTTCATAAAACATTTTAATCTATAAACCTATAATTGGTATACAACTAATGAAATCTAAAGTTATTTATCTTTTCCCTCCTACTGGAATTGTATTAAAATCAGTAGATGGAGTTATTACACATTGTTTATTAGATGGTGAAAATGAAATTACATTCTAAGAGAACTAATATTATGTATTTTTTGTTTTAGATAAACTTAAAGTAGTTCCACTATTTTCAGTTATTCCAACATAAAAGCTAATATATTTACTATTTATTCTTGCAATTGGGAATTGAGGACTCATAGGCAAATTACCAGATAATTAAAATTCACTCTTAAATACACTACCATCTGAAGGCCAAATTCTTATTTCTTTATTGTATTATCCAAAAGTTATTGATTAATCTTATGATGTTGATCCACTATCTGGATTATATATCTACCAAACTAAATTTATTTAACACTTAGCAATAACAATGAGTAAATATAATTATAGCATAAATAATTAATTAATAGATGATTTTATGTTTAATTCCATGTCAATGTTTTATAAACATATTGGAAAAAGTGTCATAAAAAAGTATTAAAATCATTTCCCAAGAAAGAATAGTATAATTACTGAAGATGAAATTAAAGAATTTAATCAATGATTGTTTTATATTTTGATCTATTCATCAATTTTCAAAAAATAACTATATCAAAGTCGGAATTATAGATTGTACTCTTAGAAATATCTGTTGATAATTTCTAAAAAATCATCAAATACTAGATTTTACTCCTGATTATTAATACCATATGGTTTATATTTAAATGAGTAAGTATGTGATTTAGAGTTTTAATCTATAATAATCTACTAAAAATGAAAAAGAAATGTATGGAAAACCCTTAATTAGATATAAACTTGAATTAAATGAACTATTAACCAAAATTAGGTAATTATTATATAAATCTAAAAAAAGAATAGTAAAATATTTAAATTGAATAGAAATACCTAAATATTATTATATTTTTATTAAATTAGTGGACAAATTAAGGTCTTAAAGGAAGAATATTGATTAAGATAAATTTTATTTAAATATATAATAATTTTAACCTTTAAATGATCTAAAAATATAGTTTAATTCTAAATTTTGAGGAATTTTAATTTGAATCTAAAACGAATGATACTCTTAACGTGGTAGTGAAAATAAAAAATGACTCTTACTTTAAAAAATATTAATTCTCAACTTATATTTGACTTCTAGAAAAATAATAAAAAATTACTTTTTTGTATTTCTTATCTTATTCTTTTTCTAATATTGTTATATGCTGTAAGACTCATTCTTTAAATATATATATGTATTATTAGTTGTAGTCATAAAATAACAAAATTATAAAATAAATAATAACTCTTTGATGTAACTGAAATTTATTTTAAAAGTCAGTTACATCACAGATTAGTTAATATTATTAATTGAGTATATTGGAATTAAATAGTTATTATAATATAGTTTTTACTCAAAATAAGACAATTAGAATCCTTCTTCTCAAGTAAGATCTTTGATCAGTTAAAAAATTTGATATTTTTATAGGCAAAGAAACGCAAATTATTTCATTAATTAATTTTACAAAACCAAACATCCTCAATGTAGAATTATGCATTTCCTTACCCAACTATGTATTGTTATTATCCAATACAAACTTGTACTCCCTACATTGTCTATCCATAATAAATAGTTATTTAAAGTTAAATGTAGCCAATTTAATAAGAAGTATCAAATTAGAATTGTTTTAATATCATAACTAAACAACATTTAGAGGAAACAAAGCCTCCAGAAGTGTAAGATAATTATGATTACAATCTGGATGAGGAAGATTAAGATGAAAATGATGAAGATTATAAAGTTATGCATTTAAACGAGAATCTAGAGAAAAGTAACTTAGTTAATCAATTGAATGGCTCAACTAATTTATAGAAAAACTATGCCAAGGCAATCATTCTATATATTAAATAACAGAATCCAATTATTGTAAAGGAATTAGGCTAAAAAAAAGCTATTAATTTTTATAGAGTCATTAACAAAATCCAAAATAAAATCAGAAATTTAACACATATAAGGAAATATACTAGAGATGAAGATTTCATTAAACTTTTTAGAATATTATGGTAAAATATTAATTAATAGTATTTAGTAATAAGTTTTTGAGAAAAGATTGTGTTAGCTATATTTATAACTCAAAAATCTAATAGAAAACCAGTCATTTGAAAGGAAAACATATAATTAAAAACAATCTAATCAAAATCTGATTTCTTAAGTTCTATTTTTATTATAAGAAGAAATTTATCTTTATTAAAATTCTTTTTTTTAAATGATCATTCATCTAAATTATGAATATCATAATTTTAATCCCTTACAATTTAAGTTTTACAAAAACTACAAAAAAAAATTTTTGATATTAATATTATTTTCTTATCAATAAAAACGCAAAATTCATTATAGCAATACTATATAAAACTATAATTGTATACTCCATTAAATATAAATACCTTAATTATGTTCTATTCTTAATAACCTTATATCTACTTTCCATTCTATTAAACACAAATGTGCTTTCCAATCTACTATTGTTTCATTCAACCTTTAAATCAACTATTACCTGAAAATAAGGAAAATCTATTCTAAAATTAGGCTAATTACAATCCTCAAAGCAATCAAGTTTATGATACTGATTAAGAAAAGAGTTATAATTCTTCAATTGAGAATGACAAAATGGACTTTGCTATCAACAAAAATAAATAACCATATAAATCAACAAAAAATATTGTCAAAATCCTTGATAAAACCAATTTTCATAAGAATTTTGCTAAAGCAATCGTTGCTTATGCTATAAGACAACAAATTATCATTTTAAAGATTTTAGGTGAATAGAAAGGATAAGAATTTCTTGAACTTATTTAATCCCTAAAAAATAAACTTAGCAATTTGACACATCTTATCAAACATACATGCAACCCAGAGTTTTTAAAAACCTTTCGTATTCTTACGTAAAAACATATTATTAATTTTTAGTATGAATTTTCTTAAAAAAGAATCTATACAATATATTTACAACTCTAAAATTTAGCAAAAGTCTAATCATTTAAGGCATAAGAATATCATCAAAAAAACTCTTTTAAGAATTTGAATCTAAATTTATTATATTCTTTATTCATCTATTCAAAACAAAAAAAACATTAATTCTGATTTAAATTACCAATTAATTAAAATTAATATATTAAATTTCGATACGTCATAAAGAAATTTAACACCATAATTTATAAATAAAATTATGATATTTTTGATCTGATATAAATTTAAGAACTCTAACAAATAAAGTGTAAACGCATATAAATCATTATTTTTATAACATGATATATCATATATATAATCAAATATATTTCTAAATATATTCTTATCTACCTTTTAAATATTTAAAATAAGATCTTAATAAACAGGAATAAATTTGATTTAAAAGCATACAAAATTGGAGAATTTAGCACAATAATCATATATATTCTATTCTCAAATTTTCGTTTGAATTTCTTTACTTTTTCATAGAAAAATTTATTATCAACTTTATTAATACACATATATTGTACCTATATTGAAGGATAATAAAAATGATGATAAAACAATAATAAAGGGAAATAAAAATTAGATTGATTATGAAATTCTAGATTTCTTATCATAATGAATAAAGTGATTAATAATGAATGGATTAAAAAATATTTAAATTAATAATGTGCATATATATATATTAATTTAATAAATGACAGAATATTTAAAAAAAAGACAAGCTAATGAATCATCTTCAGCATCATCTGCTGAATCACTATCATTTTCATCATCATCTTCTTCACCTTCATCATCATCTTCATCATAATCTAGATCAAGGAGTTCAAGAAAACATTAATAATTAAAGAAATATCAAAAGAGTAGTAAGATGTAAACAAAAAATTAATTGTTAAAGGCTTATGCTTCATTAGATAAAATGAAGCAAAAATATTTATAAAAGATAGGTTATACTGATTAAGACAATCCTTATGGTGATAAAAATTTGGCTAAGTCTTTAATATGGAAAAGTAAATTAGATGAAAAGGGTTTACATGGAATATCTGAACATGAATTGAAAGAGAAATTAGATGATATGTTAAAAGAAATAGAAAAACTTAAATCATAAAGGTAGAAGAAATAAGAAGAGAAAATAAAATTAGAAGAAGAAAAAAATAGATTAAATAAAGAAAGGTAAATGGAAAATTATAAATAATGGATTGATAATGAAGATGCATTTTTTGAGAAAGTTGAAAAGTTAAGACCATTAATTAGAATTTAATAATAAAGAGAACTTCCTTTTGATAAATTTGTTAGAATTTGTTGTATTTATAAAGTAATATATATACTTATAATTTTAGGGTTAAATTGGACATTAAAAATAATTAGAATAAATAATGCATAATCCATCTTAATTTATTAAGACTTTAGGACATGAAGCTCAAAAAGTAATTCTAAATGAATCAAAAAAATAATTTGCTATAGAAATAGATAATAAAAGTAATTTTTAAGATTATTGGGCATCTATAATATCAATAGCATAAGCAGAAGTAGAATGGAGAGAATAAAGAGAGAAAGATCCAAAATGTCCTAAGTTTGGAATATAAAGTGAATTCAAATAGGATATTAAGAAAATGTTTGAAGGGAAATCTAGAGAAGGATTAGATGAATTGGAAGGAGAAATTAATTAAATGTTAAATTATGGAGCTGAATATAAAATAGATTTTGATTATTGGGAAAAGATTTTAAAGAAATTAAAAGTAATTAAAGCTAAAACAATATTAAAAAATTATTATGAAGTTTTTTGTAAAGAATTAAAATATAAGAGTATGAGATAAGATAATTAATTGGTATTAGATGTAGGAATTAATACAAAAGATATTTAAATTAATGTAGAAAGAAATGCTACAGAGAAATAATATTATTAGGTTGAAATTTAAGAATAAACAGAATATGAATGTGTTAGTCCAGATCCTGTAGATTGTGATGATTATATATTGGAAAATGATGATTTAAAATAATTAACAGATTAAAGAATAACAATATTAACTGAATTTTTAAATAATGCAAAAATTGAATTAGAAAAATAATAATTGAAAAAGAAAAAAGAAAAGGAAAAAGAAAAAGAAAAATAAAAAGGTAAATAAAATAAATTACCTGAATTTTCAATACCAAATAATAGAAAATTAGAAGATAATGTTGAAGGTTTAGATATTTTAGCTCAATAAATGTTTGAATATGAAAGATCAAAACCATTAGAAGAAGATGAAGTATATTTTAATGAAGTTGTACCTTAAAGATAAGAACCATCATGGAGTTAAAAATATAAATTAAAACGTCCTTAGTATTTTAATAGAGTTAAAATGGGTTTCGATTGGAATATGTATAATAAAACACATTATGATGTTGATAATCCTCCACCTAAAACTATTTAAGGATATAAATTTAATGTTTTTTATCCAGAATTAATTGATAAAACATAAGTATTATTTTTAATATATATATTAAGGCTCCTAAATATACTTTAGAAACTTGTGAAAATCCAGATTATTGTATTATCAGATTTATTGCAGGCCCACCTTATGAGGATTTAGCATTTTAAATTTTATGCAAAGAATGGGATTATTCAGATCGTATGGGATTTAAATCAGTATTTTCTAGAGGCATCCTTCATTTATGGTTTAATTTCAAGAAACCTCGTTATAGAAGATGATTTAAATGTTATTTTTAATTAGTTGAAAATAATTATAAATTTGTTATGAGTTTTGCTAAAAAGCCTTTACCTATTAAAGGATCGAAAAAATTAGAAAAATCATCACTTGAATAAATTCAAATAATATTAGGAAATGAATATACAGTTGAATAGATATAAAATGTCTTAAATTAAACAACTGATATATAGAATGCAATAAAAATATTGAAATCAGAAAGAGAAGCTTTATAAAATAATAGCAAAGTACTAAAATTTTAGTAGTTAAATAAAGCATAATAAATCTAAAAACGGTTGAATAAATATAATAGTAATTGGATAAAAAAAGTCATAGGAGAATAGAATTTAGATAAGAATAAAGAAATGGTAAATATGATATAAATATAAATGGAGAAGATAATTATAGATTCAGAATTACATAAATAAATCATTTATAATTTTAGTATTCCATCTCGTGATCATTATAATAATAATCAATCATGAGTATATTACTCAATTAATATGTTTCTTTAAATTTTTAGATATAAAATAATAATTTTTGTATTTATGACTTTTATTGTATCAATTGAAAATTAATTTATGTATTAGGTAATGAAAAATGGACAACAAGAAATTTATAAAAGCGGATAATTAGAATTTTATTTTTTGAATTCAAGACATTAAATTAGAAAATATATTACTTAAAATTTCGAAATTGCAGAAAAGATGATAAAATTAATTAGTTTTACTAATAATGAATAGGATAGTTATATAAATATACATTAAATAAGATAAATGAAATGTGTTAAAGTAGAAAGTGATTATTTTATCGTGTAATAATAAGTTTTTATATTAATATTTTATCGTAAAGTCAAGGATATTATAATATGATAGACAGATAATTTGTGAAAGTATAAGCAATTCATTGGATGTCATTTTGTTACTCTGTTTATTTCTATGTCGAAAATAGAAATACAAGTAATTTATTATGTTTGGTAATCATATGCCTTTTATCCCCCTTTGTTATGCTATTTCATTATGCTAAATTGAGAGCTAAAATGATTGGAACTATATTCTGTATTCAAATAGATTTGATCTGTCTAATAATTTTGAATTAAGAAAACTTAAACCATGCTTCTTATGCTTAATTAATGATATGTTAATACCTTTCAAAAGATCTTATTAAGTAAGTGTAGACATAAAATCAGCTTTTAATAAATCCTATGTCTTTTTATTATGGCATAACAATACTTGTATGTGCATTTTAGTAAATATATTTACATACTGTAAGTGAGTTTCATTCAGAATAACCACAATTAATGTTGTGTTTATTACTTTCCTTTTAAGAAAGCATAACATTAAAAAAGAAAAATTAAAGTTAATTGAATACTACAATTCCTAATGATGGTGGACCAATGTAGAAATTGGATAGTTTAGCAAAAAGAGTAGTTTCTATGGTTGATAGTGATAAAAATTTTATATTAGATTAATCAAAGGAGAGTGCAAGAATACTTTGCAATAATTTTAGCAATATTTAATAACATTATATCAATTCAGAAATTATTTTTAATTCTCTTGACTTCTTACAAGAAGGATTAATAGTATTAGATGTATAAGATGAAAAAACTCAATCTTACAAAATATAATATGTAAATAATGCAACAAGAGTATTATTTGGTCGTGAATAAGAAGGAGAGATTTTATATATTTTAGAGAGTTTAAATACATTGCATATTTAAAATTAAGATATTTAAGAAGATCCTAATTCAAGGAGAGAATCTATTTAATAAAGATTATCAAATTTACAACATTCTCGTATTTGTAAATCTATCTTTCTTTAAAAAGAATTATTTTGTTCAGTGAAATAGCCACTTTTAGATTTTTAAATGTTTGATAAATATTAAACAATTAGTATGAAAGATTTACTTGAAAAAATGATATAAGCAAGGAAAACAGATGTTATAACAGTGAATACTCATTTTAGTGGTAGTATTACTTTAAACACTAATAAAAATATAACTATTTCATAATCTAATACAGGATGTTAATCAAGACATGATTAAAATGAAAGATTAATGGAATTCACTTTAACACTTACTAAAGATAGAAGTATATTAATAATTTGTAGAGATGTAACACATAGATAAAAAATAAGATATTTAAAAGATTATGATATATAAAAATCTAAGATGTTATCATTTGTAAGTCATGAATATAGATAACCATTAGGTTGTATTATATAAATGATTGAATGTGTTCTTTTATATCCAATTATAACAACTAATTCAGATATAACTGAAAACTTATAAGTAGCCTTAGATAATTCTAAATATATGTTAAATTTATCTAATGATTTATTGGATTTGGCTTAAATTAAGAATGGTAAATTCAAAATTAATAAGGTATCTTTTAACATTGAAAATTTAATTAATGATTGTATAAAAATGTTTGCATTAAAGGCTAGATTGAAAGATCTTTAATTATTAACTGAATTCAGTGCTAATATTCCAAAATTTATAATATCAGACAAAAATAGACTAAAATAAATCATTGTGAATCTATTAAGCAATGCTTTTAAATTTACTTGTAGCAAAATAGAAATTATCATTTAGTTTTAGTCTACTTTTTTAAGAATAGGAGTTAGAGATGATGGCATTGGAATTAGTAATGAGGAACAATAAATGTTATTTAAGGCATTCTCTAAAGTAAATTCGGAAGAAAGCAAAAAATTAAATGAATAAGGTGTTGGTTTAGGATTAGTTATTAGTAATTAGATTGCCTAAACTATAGGATGTAGTGGTTTAAATATAGAATCTAGAAAAGATTAAGACAATCATTATTCTTTCTTTTATTTCGATATGTAAATAGAATTGCCTGAAAAAAGAAAAGTTGCAAGTTTTAAAATTCCTGAAATTTATCCTCTTTATTAAGAAGTGGATGAAGTTATTACATTGAATCAGGAATAATAAAAAATAACTCAAGATATTATTTCGTATTGTTCTCATTATTTAATTGTAGATGATGAATGCTTTAATGTATTTGCCTTCAGTAAAATTTTAAAAGGAGTTCTAAAAAATAATAACCAATAAATTGATGTAGAATCTGCTCTTTCTGGTAAGGAGTCTATTGAAAAAGTGAAAAATAAAAAATGTAACAATTCATGTCAAGGATATAAACTAATATTTATGGATATAGAAATGCCCATTATGAATGGAATTCAAACTACTAAATAAATATTGGCTATAAATCCTAGTTAGATCATTATTGGCTGTAGTGGTTATACAGATTACTAAGACAAAAAGAAGTGCTTAGATGCAGGAATGTCAGATTATATTACAAAACCTGTAAACGAAATAGAACTTCAAGAAATACTAAAGAGATATTTATGAATAAATATTATTATTATTTCTAATCGTTTTTCGATAACCCAACTATGTGAAATCATCTTTCATATAATTCACTTGATCCACCATAACGAGCTTGAATATCCCAAAAAATATTTTAAAGTGCTTGAGTTAATGACAAAGGTCTAACACATAAATCATCAATTGTTTTTGATCCAACTTAAACTACCATATCGTCTCCATGTTTTAATATATAATCAATATTGAAATACCTCCAATTTGGAATATATTAAGCTAATTATATAATGTTATTTACCAATTTTTAGTAATAATTATTTGTCAATATGTGCTAATTTTGGTGGTCTTTAAACAATATTATGAAACATTTCATAACATTCTAACAAAGTATATACATGAGGACCTCCCAATTCATATGTTTATCCTATAGTCTCTGGCATTTTTAAAGCATTTAACATAGCTTATGCCACATCTTGAACAAAAATCTAATTTATTTATAAATTCTCACAGGTTGTCTTTTTGCTTAACAATTATCTGGTACAATATTAAAATTATGGAAGTATCTCTTCTGAACTTACCAATGATAAGCAAAATCATCATTATCTCCAACCATTACACTTGGTCTGAAAATAGTAGCATTTGGAAAAGCATTTAATACCTATTTTTATTTTGTGATCTACTTCCTATTCTCCAATATATTTAGTTTATAAATCTAATGATTCAGCATGAGGATTTGCACCACAAGCAGAAAAATGAATAAATCTGATTACTCCTGGATTTTTAGCACATGCTTCAGCTATTCTTTTAGGCACTGTTATATTAATCCATTCAAAATCTTTTCTATTCTTTAAATGCTTTCTTGGACCTAGTAAATTAACAACAACATTTGAATTTTTCATTGTCCACTCTATCATCTCTTTATTATCATAATTCATATCATGTAATAACCAATTTTAACCAGGTCCTGATGTTGTCTTTAATTCTCTTACATGATCTTCATAATTATATCTTCATCTAAATTTAATCCTTACTAGTGATTGTGAGGAAATATTAACTCTGATCCTATATTTCCAAGTATACCACCCATATAAATTCCTGAAAAACTAGTACCTCCATGAATAGTTGCTCTTATTCCTGATGGAGTATGTTTACCACCCTTATCAAAAATGTGTAATTTAGGTCTTTACAATACTCCAAAATTAAATTTCAATACTTTTTACATATAATATATATATTAAAATTAAAACTAATAATTACAACCAGATAAAATAAAAAAAATTCTGCCTTTGGTGGGGGTCGATCCCACGACCTCGAGATTATGAGACTCGCGCTCTAACCAACTGAGCTACAAGGGCAGCTATGTTATTTCTTCGCTTAAACTCCAGATATACATGTATATTTTTAATACTTAAATCTAATTAGATTAATATTCATTTAATCAATCACTTTAAATATAATGAAATTAGATTTTTTTGACTTTAAGAATTATGACATATCTTTTAATCTTATTAGACATCAAATAACATATTGTTATTAAGTTATTTAAGTAAACTTAATTGATTATTATTGTATAATTAAGGGTTAAATTGTTTGATGCTTAATGTCAAAATGATCAAATCGATTAATATTTGAAATCTTTATGAGATTCAGATAATTTGTATAATTAGATATTATAATTAAATATGTATTTAATTTTCATTTCACTACTATTTTTATCATAATGTCAAGATCCTACAGTTTTTAAGGCCTCTGACAAGGTCTCTTATATAATAAAGGATAAATTAAAGAGGCCAGCAGATTTGCTTTTCTTTACAGAAGGTCTAACTTTTATTGCAGATAATGTATTATTGGAGAGTACAGGTTTATATGGGGATTCTGAGATACATTATATTGATAACGTGTTTGATAAATAGAACATAGAGTTAAAATTACGTTAGCCTATAGGAAAACAGTATTTCGGTGAGGGATGTTCAAAAATAAAAAACAAAAACGGAAAAGATGAAATCTATATGTTGACTTGGAAAGAGAGAAAAGCATTTCTATTAAATAGCAATTTGCAATTAGTTTAAGAGTTGGAAATACCAGGAGAAATTTAAGAAGGATGGGGAATGACTTCTTATAGAGATAAAGAAGGAGATGCAATGCTTTTAATTTCAGATGGAACAAATAGATTGTATCATGTAGATCCAAATGATTTTAAAGTGAAGAAGACTGTAAGTGTTCGTTTAGAGAATGGAAATGAACTTAATAAATTAAATGAATTAGAAATTATAGGAGATGGTACAGTTCTAGCAAATATTTATGAAACTCCATTGATTGCTTAAATAGATCCACATGATGGAAAGCTATTAGATATACTTGACTTTACTGCATTGATTCAAGATGTTGAGAGTGTGAAAGGTAAAGGATATACTGATCCTATGTTTAACAAGGTGTTAAATGGGATAGCATATAGAGAAGGTAATCTAATATTAAGTGGTAAATAATGGCCTTATTTTTATTAAATTGAATTATAATCATAATAATAATCATGAATTCTTAAAATCCTTATTAACATCTACTCGATCCCAATATTCCAATTCCAACTAATGAACAAATCTAATAAATCAATTCTCAATAATAATATCATTAACACCTTCAAGGTAATTCTAATATGGTTCAATCAAATATGGTGAATAGTAATCTCTAATAGCCAACTGCTAGTAAGATTAATGAGTACAAATAGTATAAAGAAAAGAATAAATAAGATGTAAGAGTTATTTTTCAATAATAAATAGATGACAACTAGTGTATTAAGTTTAAATGGATTTTACAAAGAGTAAATGGAAGGATACAATTTTGATTATACAAAATCTGATCATCCTACAGTAGCTTTATTTCATTTTGCAATCAAAGGATTTGCCCTTGTTGTTTATTTATTTGGAGGACTATTTATAAGAGAAGCGTAAACAAAAATATAGATATAATAGTTGGACTCTTCCTGAAATAGTGATTGTAATTGGAGCTGTAGATTTTTGGGTAACAAAGAACATCACTGGTAGATTATTAGTAGGATTGAGATGGTGGGAAGAAATAGATGAGGCATCAGGAGAATAACTATGGGTGTTTGAAACAAGAGTGAATGAGAATTAGGTAAGTTAAGTGAATTCATTTATTTTTTGGGCTACATTGGTACTTACAATATTAGCATGGGGATTCTTAGCAGTAGTCAATGTAATTGGTTTTCATATTCTAAATGTATATACTATTATTAATTTAGTTAACTGGCATTTCATTTTAATTGACTATCCAAATAATTAATTTTTATTTCTATTTCTAATGTTCAAGAGGTATTATAAATATTTATAATTTTTAGTTGCTAAAACAAGAGCAAAGTAATTAGCAAAAGTATTAGGAGCAGAAATCTTAAATAAGATGATGAATCAATCTGTTATTTGGCCTATGAGAGTACCAAAATAAAAGGGGTTGTGATTTATTTCTATATTTTTTTATTTTATTTCATTATTTATTTTTTATGTAAAGGCCATTAACTAGTATAACATCATCATAATAATAATCAAAATTATATGATAGTAGTAGTACATCTTTTAGAATTAAGGAAAATAAGAAAAATCGGTAATTGATTTGTATAATATTATTAGGTAAATGCCATAATAGATGCTTTATGATAAGGAAGGATTGTATGAGGAAAATTTGAAGTTGAAAAAGGAATTATAATAAGTGAAGTTTGAATTGAAGAAGGAGAGACAAGAGCATGCTAATTTCGAGAAATAAGTGTAGAAAACAAATGAAACTTAAAAAGATGTAATTATGTGTTCATTTAGACAGTTTCAAGTCATTTTATCTTAGAGAGCAAGAATCAAAGAGTAGGATAAATTAATAAAGGAATTGCAAGATGAAGTTTTTAAGTTGAAGCGTAATCCTGAAAAGACTAAGAACAAAGAATTAGAGGCAGAATTAGAAGAATAAAAAGAAGCATATTAAAAATTATAGTTATATATTAGTAGTAAATGTAACTAAGATGCAAATGAAACAGTGATGATAAATTAATCATTAAAGGATTAAATTCAAATTAATTTAGTTTAAGCATATAAACAAGATAACTTAAATTTATCTTAAATGATTTTGAGTTTATAATAAGAGAATCATACTTTATAATAGAATTTATTATCTCTTAAGAATGAGAAGGATAGATTAAATGGTAGATTGAAGGAATTAGAGAAATAATTTGATTCTGTTAATAAACATATGATGTATATGAGATAAGAAATGTAAAATACTAAAAAGTAAACTCCATCTGAAGATTATTTAAAAAAGATAGATGATTTATAATAATAGATCTAAAATTAAGGAAAATAATTATAATAAAATAAAAAACTAATAGAAGAATTAGAATAAAAAAATGGAGAATTATAACATAATTATGATGTATTTAAATCTATGGAAAGTAAAGAAAAAGAAAAATTGCAAGATAGAATTAATATGTTAAAAAAATAGATTGAGGAATTAAATTAAAAAAGAGATGATCTAGAATAATCTTAAGAAGGTTCACTATAATCAATAGGTCTTAAATAAGCTATGGGTATTTATGGTAGTCCTAGAAGTAATAATAGTCCTTCAAAATTACAATTATAATTACCTGTTACAAATAAAAAATAATGTTTAAAAGTAAATTCTTATGACATTAAAGAAATCATGAGCAATTTAAAAATAAAATTATTAAGCAATAATATTGATTATGAAACATAAGAATAAATTTTATGTGAAGATGATGATGAATTTTTAACTCTTGAAGAAACTTAATTACGTTTATAGAAATCACCTTTTGAATTAAATGAAGATGAATCAAGTCTATTAGCTAGATATTTGATAGAAGATAATACTGAAGATCATATTCTATATGATAGATAGAGGACATAAACAAAGATTATTATAAAATCTGTATATAAGAAATTATTGGGTGAATTTAATTTATTTAATGAATCTGAGAAATCATAAATGTATGAATACTTTTGTTAATTGTTTCATAAATATAATTAGGGAATGGAATCTGCAATTAAATAATTCAATATTAAAAAAAAGTATTTAGGAAATAATTAATGTGAATATGAAGATTTTAATGTAATTCCAAATATGTAATATAGGAAGCATTAAAATATTGTGATATCCTTTTAACTTCCAGACAGAGATTGTATTTGGAATTAGAAATATTTTCTGATTCTTAATAATTACAGAGATTTAATTTTTAGACTCTATTTTCAAAATTTAAATTAAAGGTTTCTGATTTAGATAATAGTATTAATTGAATTAATTTTTTATTTTAATTTATGGACACAACTATTTTAGAAGCAATTAAACAACTTCCTCCAAAATAATAACCTACAGCTGTTGCAATCTAGCATCATCTTAATAAATGGGCTGATTCAGAGAAATAAGTTTCAAAGAAAGTACGTCAACTTTAAACAGAGTATTTAAGAAGTGTTATTCCTTTATAAAATGAAATTAATGCTATCATTAAAGGTCTCAGAGCTCCTACAGAAGAGGAAATTAAAGATGCAAATACATATTAAATTGAAATTAAAGATATTTAAGCATCTCCACTTTAAAATTATTGGGGTTAAGTTTTGATGAATAATAGTTTGACAGGAAAATTAATATCAGAATCAGATAAAAGCATATTTAGACATTTATTATCAGTAAATGTTGAATTAGGAGAAAATGGAAAAGATTTTACATTAAAATTTGAATTTGAAGATAATGAAAATTTTGATGCATGTATTTTAACTAAAGCATATGTTTTTGAAGATTCAGATGATGAATTTCCATCTAAATAAAAAGGATCTTAAATTAAATGGAAAGAAGGTAAAAATATTACCAAAAAAATTGTTAAACGCAAATAAAAAAATAAGAAAACAGGATAAACAAGAGAAATTGAAAAAGAGGAGAAAGCCCCAACATTTTTCCATTTCTTTGAAGATGTTGATTAAATTAATAATGAAGATGAGAAAATTGAAAGAGAACAATTTGATTTTGAGTTAGGATCATAATTTGTGAATCAAATAATACCAAAAGCATTATTCACTTATTTGGGATTAAAGGTTGATGATGAGGAAGAAGATGATTTTGAAGGAGATGATGATGAATCTGAAGGTGAAGAGGAATCTTTAGAAGATGATTGAATTATATTATGTTAATAATAATTTCTATAAAAAATATATTTATTATTTCTAAATTATTAGCCAATCTATATTTCGCATTTAAGTAATTTTTATAGAAGTTTTTACTAATGATATTAAAAGATAATTCATACATGTGAGACAATTTTTTGGATTTTAGTATAAAATTTAGAGACAAATTTTTTATATGAATTTCAATAATATAATTTTGAGGATATTCTTTTTAATGCTTTTTTTATAATCTTATATAGAAATACATATTGTCTGATTAGAATAAAAAATTGGATTTTAATATTAATATTTGGGATTTAATTTATTTAATATTTTTAATAGACATTTAATTTACTATTTTAAGGTAAAATTAAATTAATTCTGAACGAGAATTTAATTTTTGCACTAAATTATTAATTTCATCTCTATAACAATTTCGTAAGACACATTAATTCCATTGCCCATAAGAATCACCTTCAAATATTTTTCCAATTTTTTCACCAATTTTCTATTCCTTTTATTTATAAAAATAATATAATTAATAATCAAAATTTATATTATTATGGATAACCATATATTGTTGGTCTTAAATGATGTCTTTTTTAGTTTTAATTTAAAAACTAAATAGAGTCTAACAGGATATGAACTCATTTATTAAAATATGTGATTTTAAAACTGATTGTTAATTTAAAATAATTACTAAAAAAATTAATTCTTTTTAAAAGAACATAAGACCTTTATTGAATATGACTTTTTCAAAATTAATTTATTATGAAATGAGTTTTAAATCAAAATTTGATAAATTCTTAATCAATTTATCTAAATATGAATATATTGAGAAATTAGTGAAAATGCTTTTATATTTAGGATGCAGATAATAATTAATGAATTAATTGATAGTTTAGAATGGTTTGGTGGTATTTTTATAATAAGAGATACAAAATTTGATGATGCATATAATTCTTAAATTTATGTTTATATTCTCTGACAACATATTTAAAAACCAAGATTAGATTGATTTTTGTTGTATAATTTAAGTATTTATTTAGAAAGTTTAGAGCATCAAAGTATTCATCTGAATTTTATAAATTATTGAAAAGAATTTAATAGAGAAAATAATGATATTAATATTCTATAAAAATATAATATTAAGAGTTTTGACATGAAGTTAACTTATAATTCATATAAAGTATAATTAAAACCATATAATTATCATGATTTCTTAAATACGCATAATAATATATGTTTTAATTCTTATATATTTAATGGTTTAGCCAGTACTTCTTGCATTCCTGCTTTCAAACAATTATCAATATCTTTTTAGCCAGTGAATGCTGTCAAACCAATAATTGCAATTTATGGAATTTAAGATTTATTCATCATACTTATCAATTATTTTGTTGCTTCTATTCCATTCATAATTGGCATCTGATAATCCATTAGAATTAATGATAGTAAATTACAAGATGAACAACATTTTTATAAACCTAACACTACTTAAATTGCTTATTAACCATTGAATGCTAACACAACTTCAAATCCCATTTTGGAAATCAAGATTTATAAGGATTTTTAATTAAAAATTTCATCATCGACACTTAAAATCCTCATACAATTACATTTTTTTAAACTATTTAATCCAGTAATAAAAAGTTCACTTTCTTTTTCTTCTAATTGTTTAATTTATTTTAAATTGATTACCTTAGAGGATTTATCTTTTAGTTTGTTATAAACATTATTGATATCTGTTATCAAAAAGGGATTTAAACTTTCTAAATCTTCTAATCTCTTTTCTAAATAGTCATCATAACTTTCAGAATAAAAAGAATCATTCTAAGATTTTTTTGAAGGATATTAAGCAAATTAAGTTTTTATTTAAGTACTTGTGATATGAAATTCTGTGGCTTTAACTACAGTACCCATAACATTAAAAAGAGAACTATTAACTTGTAATTATTAAGAACCTGACAATTATTTGAATTAACTTGATGCACTTCCAATATTCATACAATTTTATGTACTATTTTTGATATTCTATTAAGATGCAGGAACTCGAAAAAAGTTTTTTATACAAAAGGAAATTAATGTTCCTTTGTTTTCCCCTTCTGACTTAATATCGAAAAAGGTCATATCGGGAGGAGCAAGATATTATAAAATTATAGAAGAAATTAATAAACCTATACCATGCCAATCCTTCACAAATTCTTTATTTTTATTGACATTCTTTCTAATATCTTATAATTTTAATAATAAATTTTATTGAATGCCTATTCCTTAATCTACAATTTCAAATTATATATTCTGATTAGGTAATGATATAAGTTTGAGAACACAACCTCCTTTAAAAGAATATTTCAAGGAGTTTTATATAAGATTAACTAAAATTTAAAGTAGTTTTTTATAATCAGTACAAAAAGAACCTAACTAATTTTCTTTTAAATCAACATGAAAAGCTAATTATTTAGTATTGAATTGATAATAAAACATCGAACTAATTTCAGTTATGAGTTCAGATATAGTAAATTCTCTTAGTTTTATTTTGATGCGATCTTAATAAAAAGATGAAAAGTCAATAATGTCATTTATTAGATATTGTTATATTTTTAAAGAGTTTATGGCTGGTTCTATTAAATTATCTTTTACATGTAGAGGTACCTTTTATTCTTATAAAGAGGAGGATAAAAAATTCAAAGCACTATTTAGGGGAGTTCTTAGTTCATGAGAAAATGATTAAAGGATCTACATATTTAATAATTTTTTACTTTAGATTTGAAATCGTTAAGTTGTATATTTTATTACATTTCATTTTAACCTGAAACATCATTCAAAAAAATCAAAAGTTCATTGTCTTTTTCATTTTATACAATTTATCCAAATAATTATAGATATGATCCATCTTCTAATTGTTATCTACATGAAATTTCATAATAAACAGAATGATGAATGTTAAGGAAAGAAGATTGGATTTTACTTTTAAAATTCAATACTATTTCATTCAAGGATTAATATCCTACAGGTATATCTTGAAGTGTTTCTTAATTTCTTAAATTAAAATTATTATTAAACGTCATAGTATGAGGTCTTCTTATTTAATTGATAAATTAATTAATGGATGAAACATCTTATTCTTCAAGATTATTACTGGAAACATGAAAACTTAAATGATACATTACCAAATTTTCTAATTCTTTTTCTGTTTTATTATATAAGGAGAAGAAATCATAAAAGAACTAGTTTTTATGAACAATTTACCAATTTTGCATAGATATGATGATAACAATAATTGGAATTGTTTGCATTCTATTTTTCCATATCTCATCATTTTATTTTTCTATTTGTGAATATTATGAAATATTCTGATTTGGTGTTATGTTAGTAGCATTTAATTATTTTTTCATTTATGACTTTTTGTAATGCAAATCTTTTACTAATTACAACAACAAAATGGAAATCATAACCATAATGAATATAAGATTTCCATTAATACATACAACGATAAGTGAACTAAGTTTGATAATTGTCTATTCCACATCCCTCATAGGTTAGGATTCATGATTTATACTATCTATTAATATTGCAATAATAATTAGATGTTCTTAATCTAAGAACAATAAAACAACTAAACTAATCAATTTACTGAATATGATCATTGTAAGGTACCATTTTTTATTAATTTTAGATGTGTTGATAAATATTATCATAGTTATTATGGTGTTATAAGATATGCTGCAAATCATTAATGGTAATTATCTTTGCTCAATTCCTAATAAAACCGAATATATTATGATGAGCAGAATACAGAAACAGATTGATATATGTTATTATTATGTTTGTAGAGATTACTTTTCATCAGCAGCTATAATTTCTATTTCAGGATTTTTAAACTAGTTACCATTCATGTCAATTTTGAATTATTTTATATAATACTTTTGCTTAAATTAATAATAATGTAAGTAATTATTATTACAAAGACTTGATATAATAATAATTGTTCAGAAAAGCCATATCTTAAATTCTTAACGAATACACATCCTTACATTTAGAATATATTTTTAATTAAAACCTAAAAAAGGATTAATTAATCAACAAAATGTGGTTCATTCTGTAAATACTATAATTTCAGATCACTTTGGCATTAGAAACCATAATTGAAATCTCGGAAAATGCAAAAAATTGGTCAGATGTATAATTGAGTTCTCCAAACAATACTTATATTCTATACATTTCAAATACGACAATATTTCCATATTATGCAATTAATGTTGAACTGCACAAACAAGATGATACATTTTCATTACATTATGGAATTGGTAAACCTCCAGATTTTAGTTTAAGTTTATCTGAAATTTCAGAAATTTAAGGATTTGATATATATGGGTATTGCAACTATACCAATAATTCTTAGGTATCTTGAAAATAGATTTACTCATTTCATCTTGTTATCAAGTAAAGATTTTCATTCTCAATAAATTTATATATCTACTTAATCAGAATGGACTTAAAATTACAATATTACAGTTACTGCCACTAATGATAAAATATGTCCAAATAACTGCAACAACTAAGGCAGTTGCTAAGTATGATCTATATTTAATTTTTAGGATGGAAAATGTTTATGTAATAAATATTACATAGGGAATGATTGTCATTAAAAAGCAATTTATATTGAATAAAACAAAGAACTAATCTTTAGTCTAGAAAACACTGTTAAATATGCTTATGTAGATTTTGAAGAAAATGAAAATGAATCCATGAGTTTAATAGTTAAAGTATTTGAAATAATAAAATTTAGACTAACAGTTCTGAAGGAGTAGATTTGTATATAATGAAGACTAGAGTTCTTTACATACCTGCATTAGAAGATTTGAATAGAAAATATTATCATCTCTTAGTTGAAGGCAATGAAGTAACATCCTCATATCCAATAGAATTTGAATTAAAAGACAAAAATGATAATAGTACTCTTGTTCAAAAAAGAGTAAGGTTTATATGCAAATAGAAGTCTTTAGTAGAATAAAATATTCATATTTCTTTGGATCTTATTAATTAAAAAACATAAAATACAATCTCAACTACTACAGTAATAATCATAGTTGCTTCTATTGCTGGTATAATAATGATACTAAGTATTTCATTTGCAATTGGCAAATACTTTAGAAATAAGAAAATTAAAGAAGCTATATATGCTTTAGCTATGATAAGATAGATGCAACATGAAAAAAAATTCTGTGCAAAAAGTTTCGATGATGAAATTTTACAACAACTACCTTAAATTTAAAATGATCAAATAAAGAACACAGATATATGTCCAATTTGCCTTGATCTTTATACTAGTAAACCAGATCTCAGATCTACTAAATGCAAGTATTAAATCAATATATAATTAGACATTTATTCCATAAAGAATGCATACTCGCTTGGATATATATTAACAAGAATTGTCCAAGTTGCAGGTCTGATCTAAAAATACATATGAATCATCCAAGAAATCAATAGTAGTAGTAATGAACATTATATTTAAATATATCATTAACCTATGAATGCTAACTTCTATAATTTTATCTAATAAAAATGATAACAAACTAATTAATTCAGATTTATAGAGAATCTAAAATTCAATCTTTTTTTTCAATAAATCATATCTAAATGTAATAATTTTATCTTCATTTCAATAGATTTAGCATATTAAAATAAAGAAATTCAATATAAAAATTGTAAAACAATCTAAATAATAATGTTAAAAATGGTTTTGTTATATAAAGTTTTAAAAATAAATATTTATAAGATGTTATATATACATATAAACTGACTTCGACCTTTACTTAAAGGTATTTTGATGAAAATTAAGTATTCTAGTATATAATAAAGGTTATAAAAATTTCATTTAATTGTTCTAATTTCTTATTAAACTCAATTTAAATTTCAAAATTTTCTTATTATACTTAAACATTCAAATAATAACAATAGTTAATGTTGATCTATCCATTATCTTTATTATGATTGAAGATTAATTGATTATTTGGAATATCTTTTAGATTTTCATAGGATATATTCATTAGAATTAGTATAAGAGTTAAATGATCATAAAATATCCTATTTAAACAATATTTAGATCAACTTTATGTTTTAGCTAAAATTTTATGGAAACTATTTAAAAAAACATCTTTCTATACAAAATAAAATGAATATAATGATCCTGAATATTAAATCTAAAATTAAGTTTAAAAATTGCAAATGAGGTGATAATGAATTAGAAAGTAATATGAGAATCTTTTTATTAAATTATATTAATGAAGTAAAAAGAATGAACTATTTTACGTTTTTTAGGTTTTATTGTGAAATGATTTAATCGATACAAAAATCAAAAATTATATTAATGGGCAAAGGTTTAACAAAAAATGATCAAAGTAACAGTAGTTTCAATGTAAATTGTAAATCTTCTTTAACAAGTATACTAATAGTTTCTAATTCTAGATTTTGATAAATTAGCAAGTCCTACTTAAATTCAGATATTAGATTATAATTCTCAATTAGTTAAAGGTAATACTAATATATTCTATAAAAGCATTTAATCTTTTAAAAAGTTAACAATATGAACATGCCATAAAGTTAATTGACCATATATTAGTTAGATCTCCAAATATAGCAGATGCATAATACTTGAAAGGTTCTAACTGTTATAATGGATTTTAGGTTTAGCTTATCTTGGATTAAACAATTTACAATAAGCTTTATATTTTTGTCAAAAGGCAACTTAACTTGATAAAAAACATTCAAAAGCAATTGCTGAAATTGGTAAAAAATATTTTATATTTTAGGGAATATATACATATTGAATAAAAAGTACTAAGATGCTCTAAATGTATTTAATAAGTTAGTTGAAATGAATGAAAGATCATTTGAAGGATATTTTGGAATGGCTTTTGTATTAACAATTTTAAACAATTTTGAGAAAGCACAATTTTATTATGAAACAGCCTTATAAATTAAATAAAATGATAAAGGGGCATTATTAAATTATGGTATTTTATTTCTTAAAATTTAGGCCATTTAAAAGTAAAATAATAAAAATACGACTAAGCTTTAGAGCTATATTAACAAGCATTAGAATAAGATCAAATATATCTTGAAGCAATTTAATCTATATGTAATTTATTCATGATCTAAAAAAATTATGAAAATTTGCTTGAGTTTTGTGATAAACAATTAGAATAATAAAATCCATAAATTAAGATTGTTTTATTAAATTGCAAAAGTAATAAATATAAATAATTTATTTTTAGGCTAAGCTTATTATTCTTAGAAGTTATTTGATAAGTCAATTAATCTATGTAAAGAAGTATTGACAATTGATTCTAAAAACTTTGAAGGTTTATTTGGAATAGGAATGAGTCTATTTAATTTAAATTAGTTAAACCAATCTTTAGAATATTTTTAGAAGATCCTTAATGAATACCCAAAAGAAATTAGAACTTTTAAAATGATAATAAGAATTTAAAGCACTCTATAATAATATACATAATTAAAAGAATATTGTGATTAATTAATAACAATTGATCAAACTGATTATTCAACATATTATTTTAGAGGAATAGCTTTTATGCAATAATAAAATTATTTATCTGCCTTAGATGACTTTAACAAAGTAATTGTTCATGATTAAAGTAACTTTATGGCAATAAAGCATAAAGGTAATTATTATTTAAAATTTTAGGATATTGTTTAAGTATGTTAAAAAAGTTCAATTAGGCAATATAATGCTATGAATCAATTTTTAAATATATTTTAGACCATAAAGAGAAATCTATATTATTATATGAAAAAGGTATTAATTTAAATGAATAATAGGATTTTGCCATTTAAAATTGCATTAAAATCTAACTGCTAAACAGAATTTTGAAGAAGCTATAGAGGTAGATTCTAATAATTATGAATTAAAACTTAAAATTGCTAACTTATATAGAGATAATAAAAATTATGATTAAGCAAATAAATTGTATAATCAATTGATATATGAAAATGGAAAGATACCCATATATTATATTGAAAAAGCTTACATGTGTGAATTATTATAAGATTATGTTAATGCAAAAATACTGTATGATGAAGTTATAACATTGAATAATAAAAATTGTGAATATTATCTCAAAAGATGTAATTTATAATTTAAATTATTAGCGAAAATAAACTTTTAATTGTAAAATTTTACTGAAGCCATGTAAGACTTATATTAAGGAATTAAGTTGGATAATTAATAATCAGAATTATATTTTGAACTAGGATAGATACTTTATATTTAATAAAATTTCATAGAAGCTGCTGATATGTTTTATAAGGCTTGCACTTTAAATGATAATATTGAGAAATATCACATAAAATATTCGATTGCTTTGTAAATGTTATAGGCTGATAATGAAGCAATTCAACATTTAGAATATGTTCTTAAAAAACATCCAGATTTCGATGACTGTATAGATGTTTTAGAAAGTTTACATACATAATCATGTTATACTAAAGAATACATATAAGTGTTTTCATATATCTTTATTTCATTTCTTTAGGAAGGCATTAATATTGATAATTAAAATAAAGAGGAAATATATGATTAGATTAGAGATATATTAGAGAAAAGGTTAAACACAAAATTTCCTAAAATTCCAAATATTTTTTAAATAATATTCGATTTTATGAATAATTAAGAAAATATTAAGATAATTCATAATTAAAAGAATTTTACACTAGTCTTAAACAATCTTTATAAAAATAATTTTAATAGTTTAGAATAATTTGTATAATATATTATTGAAATTTCTAAGAAAATGGGTTTTATATTTACTAATAATAGTAAAAAAGTTAATGGAATGATTAATAAAGAATTTTAAAAAGAAATTTTGAAGTTGGGATTAGAATCTTAATTTAGTAAATTTAAAAATAAAATTGTTTGTGCAGCAATTAGAGATTGTTTAGGATTAATCTAGATTATTATTATTAATTCGAATGGAAATTTATCTTATTTAAAAAATATAATTGAATAAATATTTACAGATGGTAGTTTAATAAAACATGGTCAGAATTGAATATAATTTTAATACTTTTTTGTCTAAAATTTATAATAGAATTTTGTAAATTGTTCTTTTTTATAATATATTAATATCTATTTATAAATATATAATAATTATCATATGATTATAACATAAAGACTGAATAGTAGACTCAATATATATCCTAAACCTGGACATTTAGTGCATTTATTGATTTGCTAATTCCATGTCAATTAATAAAGAGTTTCTTCCTTATAGCATTTATCTGGACTGTTTAAAAGAGAGAATTTTTCAATTATTAAACCTTCATTACAAGAAGTAGATGTCCAATTACATAAATGAAGATAACCTTCAAAATCAGGAACAATATAATTATCTTCACATAATTATTATGTTCCATAATCTTTGCAAGCTCTTTATTCACAAGAATAGCTAACAAGATTGAAATTAGTTCCAGTAACAGTTATACCATTAGATGTTTGAATTGTGTATCTACAAGTATCTAGAAATCTATTACAAAGCATTTCTTTGATTGAATCATCAGCATCAATATCATTGATATCTGTACATTTAGTAACAGAGAATCTTGAACAATATCCAGTGTTATCTACTTTTAACAATCTTGTAGTTGATTCATTATTGGTTTAATTGGTTTAAACTTCTCCTTCATCAATAGGATTTAATAGCCATGAACAATAATAACCACTATTATCTTCTTGACTTGAATCACAAATTTCTTATTATTTAATATTATTGCATATAACAGGAATTTCTTCTTCTGGTTATTCCAAAATTTAACATTAAACACCATCTTCATCTGGCTAATTTAACCATTAACAATTTTATTTAGTTTCACATTCTTCTTATAAGTCTAAACTAGTACAATCTCCTCTTAAATTTTTACATAGATTTTCTTCTGAATTAAAATAACATAAATTCTTTTAATCACTATTGCATGAATTTTTATCTAAATAATCACTACATAATTTATCTCTACATTTTCCTGTTTTACCATCAGAATCAGCTTTCCAAAAACAAAATTATTGACAATCAACTTCACTTAAAATCTAACTACATCTACAAGCACTTTATAATGTTTCAACAACATCATATTCTATTTCATCTTCATCTTATGCTTTTAAAATTGAAATTAAAAGGAGTATTACATATAACATTTTTGAATAAAATAATATTATAGATAAATTCATTTTAAAACTATATTCAACTTAAATTCTAATATCATTTATAATATCAAATAAATAAATGAAATGTATTAATTTAAAATTATTTTTAAGATTGTACAATATTAGAATTCAGTTTAGAATTCATATATTATTTTAAATAAGAGTAAATATAAAATATTACAGTATTTTTAATTTTGTGATGTTAAATAATAATTATATTTATATTCATTTAATAAGTTATATTAGAAATACTCAATAACATAAATTATATAATCTGAATTAAATATTAATAATATTTTTCATTAAAATTAAATTTTTATATATGCAAAACTACAATAACTATAAATTTATTTTTGTATTATAAATTCATTGATATTTTAAGCTTGCAATTATTTAATACTCAATATAAACATTTAATAAAAATTATTAAATATTTATTTTATGTTACATTAAAAAAACTCAGATAAACATAAAAAATAGAAATACATACTTAATTCACCTAAATTATCTGCTGGAATGTTTTCAAATTAACATTCTGTCATATCTCAATTGATTTCTAATAAAATCAAAGGAAATTAACAATAATAAAATATATCAAGGACCACGTGTGAATTTAGAACTCCAACTCCTATTTCTCCTCCAAAATCTGGATCTTTTTCTAATAAATTTAATTATAATAGCCTTTCTTAACTTTCAAGAGTTAATAGCAATTGCAATCTAGATAATATTCAGTATGATTAAAATAAATAAGATGAGACTAATGTTGAATAAGGAGATGTCAGTATTAGATTAAGAAATAATGAAGAGGATGTAATCTAAAAAGTTTAAAAGAATCTCAAGTTAATAGGAGAATAAATTAATAAAAAAAAATGTAGTTAAATTAATTCATTTTTATTGCTTTCATGGTAAAAACAATTAAATCAAAATTGTGAAAAACTAATTAAAGCACTTTCTTTATAATTGAATTCTTCTTAAAATTTTTATAAACCATCTTTACATTGTGAATCTGTTATCTAATTATAAAAACAATTAAATGAAGAAAAGAAAAATAGACTATTGGTTGAAGAATAAACTAGTAAAATTATATAGAGTTAAGAATAATAAATTAAATAATATGTATATTTATATATAATGTAGATTATAACCATTCAAATGCTTGATCAAGAACTCAACCTTAAATAATGAGTTTTTCTTCCAAAAATAATTAAATTGATTATAAAAATGAAAATAGCACATATTATATATTTTTTATTATTTAAGATTCTATGAATAAACTAGATTTAAGTGTAGTTACTTAATTTCAATAATAAGAAGATAAAGATCCTTTAAAACAATATGATATTGTCATCCCAATCCAACCAAGAAAATTAAGATCCTTTAATTAATTAAGGAATAAGAAGGTTAGCCAATCAATATAATCAAAAAAAAAGGATTAAGAAGTCTCCATATGTAGTATTGATAGATTTGCTTAATTTCCTTAAAGCTTTCAATAAAAACATTCTTTTAAATCTCTAATGGAACAATACTTCTAATAAATAAATTAAAAATAAAATAAACCAAGATAAATTTCATAAAAAACTAATAGATTAAGAAATTATTCCAATTACATAGAACCTTTGAATAGTAAAAATGCCAAAAAGTCTCGAAATGAAATTCTTATTCAAGATTTTAGTACATATTCTAATAGATAAATCAAATTATCAGAAATGTGTAGAGATATAATGGTCTACAAACCTCTTAAAAATTAATCTTCTTATTTTCCTTAATTAAAATTTCACTTTCATATTAAATGATAAATATATATTCTCGTTCCTAATTTAATAATAATAATGTTAATAAATAAAGAATTATATTTAATATAATGGATAATCATAGCGCTCACACTTTCTTTATTACTTCTCTTTGATACCGTACTTATTTAGATTTCTATTATTGGATCATTAATTTATTTTACTTGGAAATTAAGCCCTAAACGTTACCCAAAATTAGGAATTGAAATTTCAAAAATTAATGCAACTTGTGTTGTATTTGGATTTCTTATCTACTTTGCTTGGATTATCAGAGAGAATCATGTAGGATTCAGCATTTTTTTAATGAATTAAGTCTTATTTCATATGGGTGAGATGTTGCATGTGGCATTCTATAAATTCAATTTATTAAAATGGGGAAGTATATATTTTAATAATTAGGTTATTTAATCAATCATAGTTTTGGATATAATTTAGCAATATCATTCTCAATATCTGAATATTTTGCAGAATCCTATTTTTTCAATAAGAATTATTAAACATTGATTTTAATTGGTGTATTATGTACATTGGTTGGACATATATTTAGAATAGGTGCTTTTATATCAGCAAAACAAAGTTTTCATCATTAAGTTTAAAGTAAAAAAGCATCTGACCATATCTTGATTACAACAGGAATTTATAAGTATTAACATATTGTTATTTCATAGATTCAGTAGACACCCTAGTTATTTTGGCTTTTTCATATATTCTCTGGGATAATAAATAATATTGTAGAATCCTATTTCCTTTATTGCTTATATTCCTGTCTTATATAAATTTTTTATTTAGAGAATTTATTTAGAGGAANAATAAGAAGATAAAGATCCTTTAAAACAATATGATATTGTCATCCCAATCCAACCAAGAAAATTAAGATCCTTTAATTAATTAAGGAATAAGAAGGTTAGCCAATCAATATAATCAAAAAAAAAGGATTAAGAAGTCTCCATATGTAGTATTGATAGATTTGCTTAATTTCCTTAAAGCTTTCAATAAAAACATTCTTTTAAATCTCTAATGGAACAATACTTCTAATAAATAAATTAAAAATAAAATAAACCAAGATAAATTTCATAAAAAACTAATAGATTAAGAAATTATTCCAATTACATAGAACCTTTGAATAGTAAAAATGCCAAAAAGTCTCGAAATGAAATTCTTATTCAAGATTTTAGTACATATTCTAATAGATAAATCAAATTATCAGAAATGTGTAGAGATATAATGGTCTACAAACCTCTTAAAAATTAATCTTCTTATTTTCCTTAATTAAAATTTCACTTTCATATTAAATGATAAATATATATTCTCGTTCCTAATTTAATAATAATAATGTTAATAAATAAAGAATTATATTTAATATAATGGATAATCATAGCGCTCACACTTTCTTTATTACTTCTCTTTGATACCGTACTTATTTAGATTTCTATTATTGGATCATTAATTTATTTTACTTGGAAATTAAGCCCTAAACGTTACCCAAAATTAGGAATTGAAATTTCAAAAATTAATGCAACTTGTGTTGTATTTGGATTTCTTATCTACTTTGCTTGGATTATCAGAGAGAATCATGTAGGATTCAGCATTTTTTTAATGAATTAAGTCTTATTTCATATGGGTGAGATGTTGCATGTGGCATTCTATAAATTCAATTTATTAAAATGGGGAAGTATATATTTTAATAATTAGGTTATTTAATCAATCATAGTTTTGGATATAATTTAGCAATATCATTCTCAATATCTGAATATTTTGCAGAATCCTATTTTTTCAATAAGAATTATTAAACATTGATTTTAATTGGTGTATTATGTACATTGGTTGGACATATATTTAGAATAGGTGCTTTTATATCAGCAAAACAAAGTTTTCATCATTAAGTTTAAAGTAAAAAAGCATCTGACCATATCTTGATTACAACAGGAATTTATAAGTATTAACATATTGTTATTTCATAGATTCAGTAGACACCCTAGTTATTTTGGCTTTTTCATATATTCTCTGGGATAATAAATAATATTGTAGAATCCTATTTCCTTTATTGCTTATATTCCTGTCTTATATAAATTTTTTATTTAGAGAATTTATTTAGAGGAATATTACCTTTATTAATTCTTTGGTCATGCATATTAAGATTATAGTGAAAATACACCCATTTTGATACCATTTATAGAGTATTTTTTAAGATTCTGAAATATATATAATACAATGTTGATTATTCCAAAATATATAGATCTTTTAAAATGAAATAATCTTAATCTACAACATCATTTGATTTATAAAGTTATTGTTAAAATTTGATGTTTTAGTTTTTAATATATTCAATTTAATAAATTTATATAAATTGCCAAATAAAAATGGGACATTAAAAATATTATCAAAAACCCCATTTAATTCTATTTATATGGAATTATTTTTCATTAAATCCAGCTTCTTTAGCATAACTATTCTATTAGCCAATTGAATTTTAGTTTGTTTCAGAAGAATTAAAATATCTTTAGGTTGGAATTTATCTTGGTATTTCTCTATGTTAATCATTAGATTCTTCAATTTCTATTTCTCTCCATAATTTTTGGAGTTTAGTATCAATTTCAAGCATTAATCTTGTATTATTGGTTCTCTCAGCATAAACTGAATCTTCAATCAATTCAGATAATTAATCTAATCTCTCTGTAGTTTTAGAACTTTATTTGATATCAGAGATTTGTCGATGATATTTCTCTTCAATTTTCTTTCTTATTGTTAATTATTCTTAGACATCTTTATCAAGATCAAAAAAGACTTTTTTTGTTTATATATTAAAATTAGTTTTAAGAAAATGTTTTTCTATACTAATTTAACAATTTGGAACTGTACATTTTTTCTAATTAAATTAATGCATACTTCAATAAACCTACATAAAGGACATAATTTAAGATTGCAATTAATTTACGATTCATAGAACTCCTAACCAAATTTTGACTCGTATATTATGGGACACGATGAACCCATACAACATAGATCATATTTAGGTGGCCAATAAATATTATAACCTTTCTCAACTTCAATTTACATTTATATAAATAATGAATAATCATAGTACTTAAATTGACATATTACCTAAACTGATTACTAATTAACAAAAACTGTTAGATCCTATACATATTAGAAACACCTAATAGCGTCATTCTTAGTATCTAAATATTTATAATAACTTTAGAAACGAATCAAAGATCTTGCCTCATATAGAAAGAAAATCAATGTTGTAAGGTAATTCTAAGCAAATTGGAGTTTAACGTATAATTTAAATATATAAAATAAAGGATTTATGTATAGTTTTGATTACAATACTAGAAACTTTGGAACAAGTTGTGATAGAGGCTTTTAGGGATTATCTAGTTATCATCTATCATAAAAATTTGGACATTTAGGTACCAAATTATAGTCAGTTGATAAAAATATAGTAGCTGATCTGACTGATGGAGAAGATGTAGAAGAAATAAAAAAAGATGAAAGATTGTTTTATAAGAAAATATACAAATATAATTAAATGCCTGTTTTGGCATTAATAAAATCTTTTGAAATTGATTGGATTAAAGAGAAAGATGACTAAGTTAATAGAAAATTATCAAAGAGTCTTATATTAAATTTCTTTACAGCTTTACAAATACTAAATACTCATTAGGATTTTATTGAATTTTTTATGAAACATTTATAACTATTAGAATTGAATACTGTTACTTTAAAATAGAAAGGATTACATCAGTTAAAAACTAAAGTTAATAAATTTAAAAATGAAGAATTTCCAGCATCTTATTTAATTATTTCTAATCAATCTGGACAAGGATATTTTAAAATTAATTTTCCAAAAATCGAAATCTATTTTTAAGAATATTAATATGTATAAACTATATAATTGTCACCAATGAAACTATATGAATTGGTTAATAATAATTTCTTTTAGATAGCTGAGATAGTTTCAGAAATTAATGTTGATTTTACAATTCTTAAATAAAAATTATTGTAATAAATAGAATATAAAGCTAAAGTAGAATAAAAAATAGAAGAGAAAATGAAACCTTAAATGCATAATTCTGATTAAATCTAATTGGCAAATAAAATAGAATCTTAATAAAAAGTGTTAGTCACTAAACCAACAATACCAGATGTTGCAATAATAATAAGTGAAAGTAAGAATAATAATAAATAAAGAAAAAAGTGAATTTCCAGAAAAGATTTTAAATAAGAGAATGATTAAATGTGTTGCTTAAAAGGATGAGAAAAATTATTTATGTGTAGATTTTCTACCAATTTAATTTATTATTAAAGAAAAAGTGTCATAAAAAACTATAAAATTGTATTCTCCAACCTTTAAAGAATTTAATGAATTTCTAACCTAATTAGGATCTAAGCATGTAAAACAAATTATAGATGAATATTTAATTACAACATTTGATCTTAAACCAGAAGATTTTGATTATAAAGAATTTAAGAAAGGAACATAAATTAGTTTTAGTTTTCCAACATTTTCAGAATTAAATTTAGAAATAACTGAAGAACATCTTAATAATGGATTGCTCTCTGTTTTTGTAAAAGAAATTGAGATAAATAACAAAGATTTATAAATAATTATGGAGTAATAAAATTATAGCAATTAATAGACCTTGTACATTTGGAATATATAATCAAATAACTTGTATGACTGAGAAAAGAAATTGTACATCAAAAGAATTAACAAATATATTGTAAAAGAAATACTAAGTAAAATTTTAACTTATATGATAAATGGTATTATTTGTATATTATAATTTTATTATTAATTAATGAATATATTTAAATTATAAGGTTATAAGATGACTATGATAATAATAAACTTTAAAAGAAATCATTGCTTTTATTAAAATCTTCATATATGAAGTTAATATTACAATAAAATGAATATAGGAAAATTATTTAGTGAATATAAATAAGGTTTCAATATAAGTATATTATAAATAACTTTAGTATAAAAAGTTAATATGTTTAAAAAAATAAATAAAATGATTATTATTGATATTTATTAGTGTAGTTGATAATTAATATACTTTTATATTAAAATATTAATTAAAAATTAGATGAAATTGGTATTTGAATATTCATATCCCATTATTATTTTCTAGAAATTTGTCTAAGGCTCCTGAAGTTTTTGATTTACCTTACTAATTTTGAGTTTAACTTGTTTTCTTTTTTTAATGATGAATGGCTAAACAACTTAGAAATTATAATTCTTGATTTTCTTTAATTAAATTTACTAGAGTATTAATTAATTATGATTACTTAAATCATCTTCTTTTATTGTTTTTCTTTAATCTTATTTAATTTAATCCTTTACTTTATTTAACAATAGTTCACCAAATTCTTCAATAGCTTTCAACATATATTAATAAGCTTCTGGTTTGAATTATGGTTTCTATTCATCCTCTTTTAGAATTGTTTTCAATCTAGATAATGGAAAGAATGCTTTCAATTTATAAATAGAAGAGACTTACTTTAAGGAGTTGTTAATTAATTTTGTTAAACCTATTCTTTCAATTATCTGGCTCTTTCTTAATATCTCTTGAATATATAATATATATTACTATTCTTTATAATCTTTAGGTAAATCCTTCCACATTTAACTAAGAACTTGAAGTGAATACTTTCCCTCTTCCTTTTTATCCTTCATAAATAATTAATAGGCAGATAATTGCTAAACAATTGGTTATACAGGTGTTGGCTATTTTGAGTTAATAGTATCATCAATAGTAATGACCTTTTATCCTGACTCTAGTATTTGCTTTTTCATTTTCCGCGTAATTTTATAAATTAATTTTTAAAAATGTCATCTCTACTTCACTTGAAATTAGATGGAATTAGAAGTTATTGTCATGTAGGCCAAGTTAAAGAAGACAATAGAAAAGCAGCTTAATAGTCTTAATCTATATATTTTAAACAACCTCTGACACTTATATGGGGTCATAATGGTAGTGGAAAGACAGTACTATATTTATAATGAAAATAGACAATTATTGAAGCATTACGAACAATCACAACAGGTATGTAACCACCTAATTCTGAAAAGTATACAATATTATTTATTCAATTAGAGGCAGAAGTTTCTTAACTGATAGTCATTTACTAGGATAAAGTAAAACAGATGCATGTATTGAACTTGGTTTTAAGTCCATAAATAATCGTGAGATTGTTGCACGTAGACATTTTAGTATTGTATATGATTCTCCTAATTCTTGTAAATTCTCTTCACTTAGATCTACATTATAAACTAGATCATTAGAGACTGATAAATTAGAAACATTACATTCTTCTTGTGCAAATATAGAAAAATAAATTCCTTGTTTTTTAGGAGTATCAGTTCCTATTTTGAATAATGTTCTTTTATGTCATCAAGAAGAATAATTATGGATGTTTAGTGACAATTCAACATTAAAGGGAATATTTGATGAACTTTTTGAAACTACAGATTTGGTTAACATTGAAATTAGATTGAGAGAATAACTTAAAGATGCTGAAAGTAAGGCTAAAATATTAATGGAAAAAGTAGAATTTTCAAAGAGAGACATGGATGATGGTTAACGTTAAAGAACAAACCTATAAAATTAATTAGAAGAAAAAATATAGGAAATTAAAATAATATAAGATATTAATTCATAAATGAATCAAATATAGATATCAAATATTAATTTCAATATTATATAATAAAGAATGAGTGAATGTGCTGATTTAATTGCTTGTAGAAATTCTATTTAAGAAAATAAATTATAATTGTAATTAGATCATGTAGATTTGAATTAATTATCATAATAAGATTTTGTTATTTCAAGTCTTAAATAATTAGAAATTGAATTAAGAAATACATAAGCAAATCTCAAATCAACTGAAATTAATTTAGAAAATAAAAAATTAGAATTATAAGAACTATAAATTGATACTACAATAGAAACATAAAAATAAGAAATTAAATTAATAAGAGATTCTATTAAATCTATATTCATGTTTTCTAATAATGTTTCTGATGAAAATTTATTAAAATAAGTAAAAGAAAAAATAAATTAAAATAAATATGAATAATAATAAGAATAATAGACTTAATAAGATTTATAATAGACATTTTAAACTAAGATTTCTAATTTAAATGATAAGAAATAGAAATGTTTAATTGAAGTAAGGATAAATGAAAATCAAAGAAATGAATAGCTTAAATTAAAAGATTAAATTTCAAAAGATATTAAAAATAAAGAAGTTCTATTATAATAATTATTTTTTCAAAAAAAATAGGCTGAATAATAAGAAATTTAAATAAAAGAAAAATAAAAATTAAAATTAGAATTTGAATAAATTAATTAAGATCTTATAGAATGTTATGATATAACATAAAAAAATTAATAAATTAATTCTTATTAAGATATAATTAAGAAAATATAAGAATTAGAAGTAAATATATCTACAAAATCTTCATAAATTGATTTATTAATTAGAGAAAATGGATGGAGAGCTATGATTAAATTAAATGGTTCAAAATTAGAAAGAGATATTTCAATTTCAAGATGTGAAGAATCAATTAAATAAAAAATATAATTAATTAAAACTTAAATGGCTAAAGATTAAGCATAAATTAAAATATTAAATGAATAAAAAGAAGAATTAAAAAATTTATTATCAATTAATAAAGCTATTAAATATGATCCATATGAATTGGATAATTTAAAAAGATAACTTAGAGAAGTAAAAGAAAATAAAATTAAATATATATTCAATCAAACAGAATTTATTGATCAATATGTATATATAAATAATTATTAAGATTACAAGTTCCAAACAATCTGGAAAATGTTTATTATGTCTTAAACCTACAGATTAAAGTTGTTTTGAACTCTTAAAGCATAGAGTTCAACAAAATTTACCTAAAACTAAATCTAAAATTAATGAATTTGAACTTTAAATCAATAGTCTAAAAGCTGAAAAAGAAAAGATTTAATAAGGGATACAAAATAATCAACATTTAGAAAAAATTAGATAAATAGATTCACAAATAGCAGAAATTTAAGCAAGTTAGAAAGATTCTGTTAATAATGATACTATATTATAATTAGAAAAAAATCTATAAGATATTACATTATTGAGATAATTATTTGGAAATGAAGAAGAAAATCAAAAGGAATAATTGTTAATACAAAAAATGTAAATGGAACGAGAGTATCCAATTTTAAAAGGGTCTTTAAAATTATCAAATAATCCTTATAATTAAAGTTAACTCTAAAAAGCTAAATAAGAGATTTAAAATAAATTAAAATAATATGAAAGTTTACCAGAAAATTATGAAAATCCAAAATAATTATAGGATAGTATATTAAGAATTTAAACAGAATTAAATTAATTAAAATTATAGAATTAAAAAATAGTTATTTAAGATTTTGATGATAAATAATATGAGATTTAATAAATAGAATCTTAATTAAATTAATTAGAATTAGAACAAAAGTAATAATATGATTCATATATGGAATTAATTTTAAATAAGAAATAACTCTTAAATAATTTAGAATCAATTTAACCTTAATTTGAATAAAAAATATTAAAAAAATAAGAATTAATGAATAAAAGTAAGAATAATTATAAATATGCTGATTATATATAAAAATTATAATTAGAAATATAAACAGAGACAGATAAAATGTAATAATTAGAATTAGATATTTATTAAAAACAATAGAAATTAAAATAATATTAAGAATTATAAGATTACATTTAAAAATTATAAAAATGGTAAGATTATGATCAAGCAGAATAGAAATTAAATGAATAGATAGAAATACTTCAATAAGATATTTAAAATCTATAATAAGAATATTAATAATAATAGATAAATATATCTACAAAAGATAAATTTAGATTAGAATATGATTTGAGAAGATCAAAATTAGAATAAAATTTTTAATCTGCTTTAGAATTAAAAAAAGATATTAATAGAAGATATGATGGATCAGAATAAAAAAGATTAGAATTATTATGTGAATATGTAGCAACTTAATAATTTATAAGTGATTTAAAAAAATATTTATAAATTTTAGAAGCTACTATGCTTGAATGTCATGGTTAAAAAATGAAAGAAATAAATAAATATTTATTAGATACATGGCAAGTATTTATTTAATAATAATATATAGAAAATATATAATGGATAAGACATTAAATTTATAGAAGTAAAATTTGATGAAATTCCAAATTAAAAAAAAATATCTAAAAAATATAATTATAGATTAGTAATGAGAACTATGAATAATACAGAAATAGATATGAAAGGTAGATGTTCAATGGGTTAAAAGATGCTAGCATCAATAGTTTTTAGGATGGCATTAGCTGAATGTTTTGGTAGTAATTGTTGTTTTTTGGCATTAGATGAACCAACATCAAATTTGGATAGAAAACATATAAAAAGTATTAATAAATTTTAATAAAATTAGCATTAGCAGAATAACTTAATTCATTGATAGAATTAATGAAATAACATGAATAATAAATCTAATTGATAATAATAACACATGATATGGATTTAGTGAAATTATTAAAAAGACATTCAGAATCATATTACATGATAAGTAAAAAGGACAATGGTTTTTCAGGTATTGAAGAAAGAAAAATAGAAGAACTCAAATGAATAATAATTTGAAATTAACTCGTCACTTTATATTAATTTTTATGTAATATATTTACTATGCTATTTAAAAAATTAATTCTAAAAAGATGACTCATTATAAAAATTAATCAGCTTACATTATATGTCGAGAGAAGTATTTATGTTTTTTTAAACTAAAGTAACTTTTAAAAAGATTCGATTTAGTATCGAAGTCTTTAGAATAGTTTGATTTATATGAATAAAACGAGTTTGCCATGCCTAACTCTTAATAGTATATGATAGTCTCTATTTTCTTAGATACTCTGAAGAATGTTATGAAGCATTTTAAAAGATCTATCAGACAAGTTAAGTTCCTTAACTCTAAACAATTCCAGAAGATGAAAAAGAGTTTTAGATTTTAAATAGAGATACAGGACTTATGATAGATTGTAGGAAATTAGATTAATACACCTTTGCAATATCAGACTCAAAGGAAGTGGCATGGAAGAATTATTGGAAACATAGTAGAGAAATTAGTGAACTTTTAGTGTCATTAGTCTAATCAAATGAGAATAATAAAGTATATGAACTATTAGCTCATCCTTAATTCTATATAGATTTAAATATAAGGTACTTGTTGTTTTAATTAAATAGAGATTTAGATGATTGGACTCCTCTTCATTTTGCTTGTTAATAAAGCAACACTGAAATCGTTTAGCTCTTATTACATTAATAAGCAAATCCTAAGTTATTATCCTTGGATGGTAAATCACCATTACATATTGCAGCAATGAGAAATCACTCTACAATCTGTGAATTGTTAATCAACTTTGGAGCAGATATTGATGCTTAAGATTCAGATAAAAACACACCATTACATATTGCTTCTTTACATGGAAATGATCTAATATGTAAAATATTATTAGAGAAGAATGCAAATCATGATTTAAAGAATTATTAACACTTGACTCCTATAGAAATGGCATCAGATATAAAAATAATTGAAATTTTTAATAATTACGGAATCTCGCTTAATGATTTTACTTATACTAGAACTGTTGTTAAAGAATAAAACTTAGTTTTACCAAACAGTCGAAGAGATCATGTCTAAAAACTATTAATGTTAGCTTAACATTAATCTAAAGGAAATATTGAACATGAAATTAAATAAGAATTAATAAATAATGAATAATAAGGATAATCTTTAAACTAAGATATTAATTAAAATAGATCTACTTGGGGTAAGATAATGGATTTTGCTGTTTCATTTTCTAGAGTCTCTATTAAAGGAAATGGATAGACAAATAATTCAGAATCTGAAAAGAATAAGATTGGTCCAGGTTCTTTTCAATTTTATTAAAAATTAGGAGAAGGAGGATTTGGTTAAGTTTATTTAGTTGATAAAATAGGTTAAGAACCAAAGAAATATTATGCAATGAAGATTTTAAAGAAAGAGGATATAGATACATCAAATATTATTAAGTCTGCTTAAATTGAAAAAGATGTTTTAAAAATAATGAATCATCCATTTATTGTTAAATTAAATTATGCATTCTAAACTTTAGATCATTTATATCTTGTTATGGATTTGTGTTCTGGAGGAGATTTGTCAACTCATTTAGAATTAGTTAACAATTTTCCAGAACATATTGTAAAAATATATGCAGCAGAAATTACATTAGCTTTGGAAGCATTGCATAAATAAGGAATAATTTTTAGAGATCTTAAACCTGAAAATGTTGTATTAGATAAAGATGGACATGCTCATTTAACAGATTTTGGGTTGTCTAAACAAGGGATTGATGAAGAAATGATAAATTAATCTTTTTGTGGAACATTAGCTTATTTAGCTCCTGAAATGTTAATGAAGAAAGGACATGGTCGTTAAGTTGATTGGTATATGCTAGGAATTTTCATATATGAATTATTAGTAGGGGCTCCACCTTATTATGATGCTGAGAAAGAAATTTTAAAAGAAAATATTAAAAGAGCTCCACTTAAATTACCAAGACATTTAAGTTAAGAGGCTAAAGATATCATAATTTAATTATTGATTAGAGATCCTAAACGTAGATTAGGATGCAAGGAAGATTCAAAAGAAATAAAAAGTCATCCTTGGTTTAATGATATAAATTGGCAAGATTGTTATAATAAAAAATTATAGCCACCTAAACCATTAATATGTTATGAACCTAAGGTAGCTAGAAAAGTTACTTTTAGCAAAATTAGTAACAGAAATAAATTAAATGACTGGACCTTTTGTGAAAATTGAAAACCATTGTATCCAACTTTCCTTATTTAAAGATATGTAAAAATAAATTATTTTTATATAAGAATAATAAAAAATAATTATTATAAAATTTATATCAATGTATAGTTGTCAACTAAAAATGTAATTCTTATAATCATATTTAATTAACATTCTTTATTCATTAATTTATATGCAATGTATCTAATTCTAATCATTATTCAAAATATCAACTAAGTTAATTTTAAAATAATGATGCATTTTTTAAAATAATGATTATTAATACAACAAAGTATCGATTTTGGAGGAATTGGTAACTAAGAACATAAGTATGTATGATACAATTTATTTTTACCACAATAGCAATCATATTAATTATTGTCTCAACATTGACTTTTCTTTTTTATATATCAGACACATATATGTCATCATCGTAGCAAGCATTTTAATAGTAATTTGGTAAATGGACAAAAATTATCATGTCTAATCAAATCTAAAGAGTTCAATAAACCTTATTTAGAAGTCAACAACAAATATTAAGAGTGGATAAATTATATCAATTAACTCAATAATTTCATTAAGCCAATTTATCAAAACCTTATCCATGTTTAAATGATTAAAAATTCTTGGATCAATATACCTATAGTGCTTCATTTTGTTATCTAACATATGGTAATAATGATCAAAATGTAATGTACAAAAAACTTAAAGATCTATGTAGTATTTTGAGTGAAACTGTTTTAATGATTGATTAAGATTTTGATATTATGTTTGCATCAACATATGATATACACTTTTTTACAGTTTGGCCAGGCTCTTATCTAGGTTTTGATTATAATCCTTAAAAACGAATTTGGTATACTAATCATTTAGAGTAAGTGTCTAAAAATAATAAAAATCTAACATATTTTTGTGAACCTCATATTCATTGGACATGGAAATTATTAATGATTGCTTAAACAAAAAGTTTACTGGATATTAATGGATCATTGGATGGTGTAATAGCATCACATGTAAATTTCAGTTAATTTGAATATTAAGATGATGGAGTTAGTTTCACAATTATAAATCCTGATGGTAGAATTTTACTTAGTTAATTAAATATTTCTGAAACATCTTACATATATGATTATAATTTAACTCATTTAGATTATTAAGATTATTAATAAATAATTAATTAAGCAAATAAACGTGAAACTATAAATAATTGTGATTCAAAGATTTGGAATGATTTTGGATATTTATGTAGAAAGATACACAATTCTACAGAAGAATAACTAATAAACACAAAGATTATGAAAAATGAAGGTTTAGTTTTAATAATGTAAAAATATAAATGATATATTATATAGATAATGCAAATTATCATAGTATTAGAAATAATTTCAATAGATGTTTGATACTTTTTAAAGTGGAATGTCATCTATATTCTTAGGTACAATACTTGGATTTTTTGGATATATGTTTTCATCTGCTTTAATTACAAGTATTATCATAATAATCTTATTTAATCCAATAATAAAAATAATAAATTAAACTTCTCAATATGTATTTAAAGAAAGTGTTTATATGTAACATAAATTATAATAGAAACCTTAATTATAATTTTTTAAAAGATCTAAAACAAATACATTAATCAAAAACTTATAAAATTCATTTAATAAATTAATTCATAATTAAATTAATCGTAATAAATCATTATTATGTTTATGGATTGAATAATTTTAATATCCTATCAAAAGGTGGAGATTAAAAAAAAGAGTAAAAAAAATATAAAAATAATATTCTTTATTATAAAATAATCTCTAAAATTAAGAAATAACAGATTAATAAATTACATTTGTATAACAATTAATTAAAAGTTATCAATTTAATTAAAGTACAACATAAATTTGATTATATATATTTATAATTATACTCAATGCATATAACCATCATGATCAATATAATAATGTGAGAAAAATGCTCCAATAAAAATTGCTCCAAATAAGAGACCACTTAATTAATGATTTGGTAAAAAATGTCCTGTATTAATGAAACCTAGAAACATTGCAAATAACATAGGAAAACTCCACCATCCAAATACAGGCCATATAGCAATTGTTAAACTAATAATATATGATTAATATTTATACGTTATGAAACTCATAAATCCAGCAAAGGCACCTAATTATATTGCTTTTGGATTATATGTTTCTATGTCTTCAGTTATGCCTTTTATACATGGTAAATAAAATGCAACATATAATGATAAACTAATGCTCATGCCAATAAATAATAATGCAAATGTAAGAAAAAGTCTAATTTGATTGTTTTGATTACTCATTGATATTTTCATTATGAAACAATTATTTAAAAAAGTTTGAATAATAAACTATAGCGACAGCTGCTGAAATCCAAAGTATAGCTTAAAATTTAAGCCATAGCCATTCCCCCCATTATTCAATTTTATCATAGATATCTAATTATTTAATAATTTTAGGTTATCTAGTAGATTCTTCTTCTAAATTTTACACCGGTACATACCTTCTCATTTAATTTTTTTTAATAAAATAATCAAGTTTTTTGTAATTTATATCTAATAACATCCATAATGAAAAAGAAAATTATGTTTATTGTTCCTCCAAAATTGTAAATATAAGGTACTGATAGTGAGGAGACTAAAGAAGGATGTTAATGTTAAAAAACGAAATGTCTAAAATTATACTGTTAATGTTTTCATGATGGAAAATGTTGTGGATAATAATGTGGTTGTAGTGGTTGTAAAAATAGTTTAAATGATAATCTTGAAAGAAATAAAGCTATTGTGAAAATTATTCATAAGTATAAAGATGAATATAAATAAAAATTATCTGGTGATAAAGGTTAAGGTTGTTGTTGTAAAAAAAGTAAATGCAAACTTAATTATTGTGAATGTTTTGTCAAAGGTAGATCATGTGGTGAGTAATGTCATTGTAAAAAATGTGAAAATGGAAAAAAATAAAATAAATAAAACTGCATAAAATAAGAGGAAAAGATATAAAATTGTTAAAAAAATCAAACAGCCTGAAATAAGCTATCAATATTTATTAAATTAAATCTCTTTTTTATTTAAAGGACTTTCTATTCATCTAAATAACATAAAGTATCTTTTGATATATGAAAGCAAAATATTTATATAATTTGATTTCTATCATATAAACCACATTTGATTTATATTTATTATTCAAAATTTTGAGTATAAATTACCCACTTTATCTAATCTTAGGAATATCTGTAAGAAAATAAATTTTATTATTATTTATTTAATAATTAACATTTTAAATTTGAATGAACTATAATAATACAATTCATAGAAGAGCTTAATCTAATAATGATATTCAACAAGTTATATGTGCTAGAATAGCTGGTTTAGTTGAAGATGAATATTAATAATAGAAACTTGATCCTAAAAGAATTAATCTAGGATCTACTTTGTTTCAAATTCCAGAATAAAATGATCTCATATCTTCTGTTGAATAAACAACCGAATCATCTAAATAACATTCCTAAATGATTAAAGATTTGAATATATCTAATGTGAAACCTAATCAATAATAAGACAAAGAAAATTTCAAAAATCTTTCATCATGTTCTACTCTAATCAATTAAATTCAATAAATTGTCAAATCTGGATCTAATAATAAAGAACTTTAATCAAAAAAACCATTCACTTCTTCAAATGATGCAACATAAAAAAAGTCTTCAATTCAAAGTCAAATGAGTTTTACAAAAGAACTCTAAAAAAAATAAGGATCAAATTATTTATAATACTAATAAGGATAAACACTTAAATAAAATATTACTCCTGATAGAAAAAGAGGTCCTTCTTATAGTAATAAATAAACAAATTAAAAATAACCTAATGATTCTACACCAAAATAAATATAAGGTACAGACACACTTAAAAGTAACTTTTCTATTTCTTTTTTTAATAATCTTATTAGATAAGACTCAAAAAAGAAGATCTCTAATTCTGACATTTGTGATTCCTATAGAAATATTGAAATTAAAATTAAAAAAATTGAAAAAGAAATTAATACCATTAAATAGAGATAAGATTAACTAGATGATAATAATAAAAATATTTAAGATCAACTAAAAGAATTTATTTATGAAAACAAATAATAATAAGAAGTATTTTATTCTATATATATATAATTTTAGTATGGTACTAAATAACTAAAGAAAATTGAATAATTAGAATAAATTACTAGAAGAAATGAAGAATCTATATGTTATTTAAAAAACTTCGTGATTAATAGTAAAAAAAATGATTAAAATAACATGAATTTTGGGTAAAATTATTTTGATCATATAGAAATATATAATAAAATGATATAACTGATTTACAAAAGAAATTTGCTGACTTTAAACCTATTAATCATAAAGTGTTTTGATAATGGAAACAAAAATAAAAATTTTGAATATTTAAATTTATAATCATTAACCTTCACTTTGGTTTATAGTAAATTCCAAGTTCATTGTTAATATATACTGAAATATGCTCTTATGTTATTAATTAAATGAATATCTAATTAAGTGTGTTTCATTTAATTTTGTCTTTTATTTTACTTTCATTTTATTAAAATCATGATATTAATTTCTTAAATATACATTGTATAGATTTTAAATAGATATAAGAAATTAAAAAATGAATATAAAAATATTTCAAATGTAATAATAAATAATGACTAAAAGTTTTGATAAATGAATGTATTATTCTTTTGGGTATTATTATTAATTTATTTCGTATTTCTTTATCACTCTGATATTTTAGTTAAAGCATGCTTAGTCTAACAATTTTAATTATTTTTAGTGCCAATAAATTTATATTAATCTACTTATTATTTATAAATTTCTTTAAGCTAATAAATGAATAGTATTTAGAGTTAGAGTAATTTATTCTATAATATTCTTATTTTACATATTTGAATAAATTTATCAGTCTTACCATCAAGATTATTGCAATATTTGATTTACTTGTTGTCATATGAAACCTAATTAAATAATATCAACTACTATGTTTAATATAATTTATTACAGATAAGAATCAAAAAATAAGTGATAACAACAACAACAACATATTCTAACATAAATATTGATATTTTTTTACTTTATAATAATTGTTAAAAAATATGTATAAAATTTTTAATATATTATTATAATTTACTTTTTTTTAAAATAAATTTTATATCATAATTTATGATGAAATCTAAGAGTTAATTATAAATTCATTTAGTGTCTAAGAAAAGGTATTCTAAATAGATTTATAAATAGTTAATGGATCATAAAATATTAAAATGTAGAATTGTACTTGCCAAAATACATAAATTAATAAATAATTCACACTTTTATAAAGAGTATAAAATAAACGGAGTTTGATATTTTATTATTTAAAATATATAAAAATATACACTTAAGAAGTTCTTCATTATTATTATATTCTTCATTTCTAGTAGATATAAATGTACTTAAGAGATGAATTTGAATTATTAAAGATAATACAAAATAATTTATTCATTGTTAGATCCATATGATTTCGAAATCAAATTTCTACCTTCTTTTCTGTAGATGAATGTATATTTAAGTGTAATCTGAATGAATTAAGAGTATGATGACTCTATTGATTATTATTATGATGATGATTATGATGATGATGAGTATTGAGTTCGCATAATTAAACACTATATGTATGAAAGAGAGATATAGGGCTATTTATCTCTCTAAGTGAAAAGGGAGATGATGGATCGCTATCACAGTGTTTATGTTCTAAATTAATAATTTTATGCTTTTTTGATTCATAATAATCCTACTATTTTTGAGTTGGATCAGTAATTTAGAGTTATAAGTTATTGAGATATTCAAGTATTTGCTCTTCTTTTTAATTCATAATGATTCTTTATAAAAAATTATATTATAATACACAAACTATGTATATTTAATTAGAATAATAATAATAGAGTTAAAATTTGATGAAATCATTATTATAATTATTATATCATGTTTAAACAATGACTTTAGCTTTATAAGAATTCATCGAATAATTAATCAGAAGGTACATTTTGTTCATCCTCATAATATTAAAGTGTTTTTTTCAAAATAGAAATTTATTCATTAGCATTATTTAATTGATTTCTTAATGTTTCATTTTATTGATAGATAACTTTAAGTTTCTTAAACTCTTCAGTACTAAATAACTATTAATTAAATAATTCCTATAATAATGATATATATATAAATTTACTTATTTAATTTATTCGAGAACTCCCTAAGATAATTAATTATTAGATTAAAAACAACTAGTTGATCTACTTTATTTAGTTGATTTTAATTTTGTATTTTCAGTTTATAAAGTTTCAATCAAAAGAGTTAATTTATTATTTTCTTCTAATAATTATCTTAATTTAAGTTCTAATTCTGGATTTTCATCAAGTTTTCTTTAACTTAATTTTTATCCATTATTATTTTCATTAACTTTCTTTTTATGTAATTAAAATTCAAGTTCTTAAATTTTCATTTTACTTTTCAATAATTCAGATTCATGACTTACTTACTACTTTGAATTTTTTTCAAATTCTGCAAAATTATCATGCCATTATTTTATCTCTAATTAAAATAATTAATATTATATACCTTCTTTTTAACTCAATATTGTTTTATCTGATATTTTAATTTTTTCTTTAAGTTTTTTTATTTCTTAATCTTATTATTAAATTACTTAATCTTTTTTATCTGTTTAATCTTAAATATTTTTAACTAATATATTCAATCTTTCATTTTCTTATATTACTAACATAATTTAAGATTCCATCTATAACATTGAATCTTAAGGATCTTATGTACAAATCTTTTGATATCTCTCTTTCCATTATTCAATTTCCAATGCTTAATCATCTATTACTTTTTCGAGACTCTCAATTTTAACCTTTATGAAATCTAATTATTAACTATCATGTGTAGATTGTTGATATTATCTTAATTCATTTTTTGTTTATTCCAATGCTTATGATAAATACATGTTATCATTTATTAATTATTGCATTCGTGTGTTATCTTGAACTATCACAGATCTATTTTCTTAATAAGATTTTCCTGTTTATTATTGTTTACCATTTGGTGTAAAAGCATTAGATTATCTAACTTCTGCTTAATGATTATTAACTATCAATCTTAATGCATTCTAAGAAACTATTTATCTTTATGGTGTGCTTGGAGCTTCTTAATAATGACTACTTAATCTTATTGCACTATTAAATGGACTTAGTGATTATACTTATCCATTAGAAAGAACAACCTATTTAGTTTTTTGAGTAGAGTTGGTTCTGATCATTCAAAATTAAATATAACGATAATTTTCAATAATTTAATATAAATGTAATAACAATATACTCAAGGCCTTATTCAAATTGATAAACACTTAGTTGAATTACATAATATCTCAAAAAATGATGATTAAATTTTAGAATCTTTTCAATAAACATCTTAATAATTAAGTGATATTCTAAAACAAATAAAAACATTAATGTATGTAAATAAAATAAATGCTGATCTTACTAAAATTAAATAAAACAATACAGAGACAGAAAGAATTCCAGAAAGATAAACAAAAAGTCCAGCACCTTCCTTATAAGATAAAATTTAAGGAATTATGAACAAAAGAATGAAAAAGTGATTAATTCTAAAATTATTATTTTTTTGTTTAATATTGATTATTACAAGAAGCAATATTTACTTTACTAAAGATTAAAACCTAAATTAAAATTGATTTATGCGATTTTAAGTCTTTTTTTTTATTATTATTAAAGACTAAAAAAATTCAAATTATAAGAGCATAATGATCACGAAAGAAAGTTAAACTAAGAGGATAAATATAAAAATGATATTTTATGAAAGAATACTTTAGTTATATTATTTTTCAAGTTTCAAGGAGTATTAACAATATTTTGTTATCATATTGGGAGAAATTCAATACTTAACATTTCTATGGGTCCCTAATATGAAATCTTAATAAATAGGATTTTATGACACATCTATTAATTATTAAGCTTTTGCTATTTATTTTACTCGTATAGATTAGTTGATTTACTTTTAATTCGGCAAATCTTAATCATTTTATTTGTTAGCATTGATGACACAAATACTTTTATTTGTAATACCCATTATATTATTAATTCTAATAAAACATAAGCAATAAGTTTTTTAATATACTTTCTTAAAACTATATTTCTGTTTAAGTTCACTTTATTGTCAAATATTTATAATCACAATTTTTATTCCTTTTTCAATTTTTTGTGTGGATTCTCTACTGATGATTATAGATATATTAAGTGCAACCAATTATATAGATATATTTTTAATTTGTTTAACTTTTGGACTTTTATTACTATTTGGAATTATTATATCTATATTATGTAAAGAAACAATAGATTTAAAAAAAGATAGATTTTAAAAATTAAATTAAACTTTTTTAGATTATGTACAATTAATACTTTTCATATTATAAATTATAGTTTATGGTGTTATCATAGATTAAAATAATGCTTAGATTTTATAATGTATCTTAATTATAACACTCTCTTTAATAAAAATATTATAAATTTATTAATTTTAATACACAAACAATAAAATAATCAATTTAATTCTAATAATATCATCTTTTGGTTTAACTCAATCAATTGTATATCTTATAAATAATATAAATGGAAGAAAATTAACATTGAATGCGAATTCAATTATTATTTTATTATTTATAGGTTTATCAAAGGCATTAATAGAAATTTATGAATATTAAGAAAAAGTACTTTGCAATAATATTATGACAATTAAATAACAACTTTCATTAAAATATTTCTTTACAAAATTAATTAATGAACATTTTAATGAAACTCATAAGAGAATTCTCAATGCTATAATTACTAGTGGTTTAGCTAAATTATAAGATTAAGTTGATGAATAAGCACATTTTTAAAACTATGATTCTAATTTTCTATCTCCTTTAAGTATGGAACAATTTGTGACTAAAAAATTGAAATAATATGCTAAAATTGTTTAAAAGAATAAAGGTTATGACTTACATTATATTGCTCTATTATATAAATATGGATTAACAAATTTAGCATTAAACTAAATAAATAGTTTATTAAATTCTTTTTTAAATTAAACTAAAAGTAAAGGATTTTTGGTTGATAGTGAAAATTATAGTAATAGATAAGATAGTTCAAGTAGATAAATTCATCATCAAACAATATCTAGTAAATCAATGAAATCTAATTCTGATGATGTAAATGATATTGCAAAGAAAAATACTTCATAAAGGAGTAAATTATTAATTTAAGGTAAACATTAATTATCTTAAATTGAAACTTCACGTGCTTTATTATTAAAAAATTAAATCAAAACTGAAATTTAAGTGAGATTCTATGAAAATAATAAAACTAAAACTTAGATTAATGATATTTAATTAGGAGTAGAATTATTTTTAAAAAATGAAAAGAGAAATTAAAATTTAAAAAATACACTCATAATTTTGATAAATGAAAAAATTAAATTCTTATCTTAATTTACAAATAAGAAAATTCTAGATTCTGATAAGATATTTAACTCAGCAAAGGATATCAGTTATTAATAATATAAAGTTGAGAATAAATTATTCTAAAGATATTAATAATTCCCAAGCAGAAAAATTTAATCAATTTTGACCTTTTATCAAGCAGAAATCTTAAATAATTACATTGAAGCATTTAAATATAAAGCTTTAACCTCTATGCCTGATGAATAATTAATTAATATGGATTCTAATATAAAATCAACATTTTTTACAAAAAAAGTTGTTTTCTTAAACATAACTTTAGAAGATAATTAAACTTTATCTATTTAACGTAAATCAGAAAATGCTTTGAAATTTTTCTAAGTACATCCTGATGATGCAAAATTATTCAATAATATTGAATATATATTACCACTTGGTATATAGAATGAACATAATCTATTAGTATAGAGATTCATATAAACAAGTAAATCAAAATTCTATCTTAATTCTAATTAAACATTTTTTCGTTATTAGAATATTTTGATGAAAACATGTTAATTTATTTTTGATATTCATTTTGATAGTATAAGTCATTATAAATTTTCTGCATTTTTCTCTGAAAGCATCAATTAATCAGCATATATTTTAGTAGACATAAATCATTTAGTAGGTGGTATAACAGAGAGTTTTTTTGAAAAAATAGGATTCAATGAGAAAACTGTAAGTTAAATAAATTAAGTTGAAGACTTTTATTTACCTATTGAATTACTTATACCAAATTTTAAAAAATTAATAGATTCAAATATTTAGAGTGCCATCACTGAATTAAGGTTTGTTAAAGAAGTATTCTTTAATCGTGATGAATATGAAAAAAAGTAAAAAAGATAATAATCCTTAACTTCAACAAATTGGTCATAGTTAGATAAGCTTTACATTTTTGATGCAGAAATAATAATTTCATACTTTGAAATTTATGGTTATTATTATTATATAATAGAAATAAAAGATTTAAAATAATAATTTAATTCAAAAAAGTCTATTGGATAATCAAGTAGAAGTAAAGCATAAGAGGGTTTAGAACATTTTTTTGAATTATCTGATTTATCTGAAAATGAGGCAGTTGCAAATTCTCCAAAAGCGTTCAAAGCTATTTATTCAGTTAAACTTAATGATGAAATGATTGATTTAGGTGATGAAGTGGAATTAAATAAAAAATAGATTGCATAACCTGTTTAAATATTACAACCAGATTATATTTCATTTTAAGAACCTAATATTTTAAGTCCTAATGTAAGTAATACTCCTTGGCAAGATTCATCTTAAATTCCTTTGTAATTTAGCAATTAATAATTTCATTAATAAGATTATTTTAATAAATAAAAAGATATTTCTATATCAATAAATGATTCAAAAATAATTAATAATTAAGATGAATTTGAAGATGAAAATAATAAAAGAGCAAGCAGAAGAAATGTAGAGGATAATATTCTAAAAAGAAAAAAAATAGTTTAAGGAGAAGAGGAATCATCATCTAACAATGCTCTAAAAGGTATAAAAAAATCATAATTTTATAAAAAATATGAAATGATCCTTTAATTAGTCGAACCAATATATCCTAATACTTTAAAATTATTTTTACTATTTTAAGAATTAACCTATTTTATTACTTTAACTTATTTTTTAATTATTTTGATTGGAGTTTAAAATGATTTAACTAGGTTTATTGGAGAAATTGATATGATTTAATTGCATGCTGGTGTTATGAATCCACATGATTTGTATTTATAAATGAGATAAACAATATTTACATATCAAGGATTTTTAGGTTAAGGAAAACTTACTTAGGATTAATACAAAAAGTTAAGTGACCCATTATATGAAAATATTGCAATAGGATATTATGAATTTAAAGATGGATTTATTTATTGGTTAAGCAATGATTATCTAACCCCTTTTTTTAAAGATAAAAATATAACTGCATATTATATGCTTTATAATGCTACATAGACATATCCTATAGTATAAAACATTAGAGAGGCATTAATGGCTACATTATCATATTATTATTAATTTAAATTAAGATTTGAATCTCGTTAAAGTCCTGCTAATTAAACATATCAAATATATTAATTTGCTAATGTTTATAATTTCCATTATTGGTTGGAAGACTTAACATTGGAAGTATTAGCCTATTCTAAAAATAGAAGTATTGAAACTAGTGATAAATGGAATCTCATTTGGATTATTTATTTACTTATAGGAGTTTGTCCTTTATTATCTAGTATCTATTACTATAGATTATATAGATCAAAATTTGATAAATATGTAAATCAATTTAGATATTGTTCTTCTTATAAAATGGATTTAGAAATAGATAAGTTAAAGTCAATAGTAAAGATTTTGAATAAAAATACTGAGACTCTTTATAATTATTAATTTTCTATTGAAAGTAAAGAGGATAATATTTTAAAAGAGAAATAGAAAAATGATCATGATTAAATAAAAGCTAAAGACATCAAAGTGCAATAATAAATAAAGAATCTTTCTTTTTTCTCTGGATTTTTCTTTATAATTTTTGGGTGGTTAATATTTTTAGCCTTAAGTATAGTTGCAAATATTTAAATAGCAGATTACTTAAATAAATATACTGCCACAGCTGATACATATAAATTGTTATAAGACATGACATTGTATGCAGGAACACTATTTAGGAATAGAGATTTTGGTCTTAATTTTCCTAATTTACCTTACTTAAGATAATATGATAAAGAGAAATTCTATGTAACTATGGATATAAGTTTAAATACAATTACTACATTTTTAGAATTTTCTTATTCTTTTGATGCTTCAAAATATTAAGTTTCTTAAGATTTTTTGGATTTTTTTCTTAATATTCAATAAAATGATGTTTGTACAACAATTGGAGATGAGACTTTAGGATTTCTAACACAATATTGTGATATTTCTTTATAAGGATCTTTGAAACAAGGATTGACTTAGACTTTAAAATTTATATATTCCACAATAACTGTATAGATGGCCATGAATAATTTTACAAAGAGAATCGAATACAATTGGTATGAGAATGAAGGTGGATTAATAGTAATGAGAGCTGCATAAATTATGAGTAAATAGTTTAAAGCAGGAATGGTAAATGTTACAAATTAATAAATTGCTGTTTCAAATGTAAATATTTATTATTATTTTAATTAGAGTATTTCAATCATATATATGATATATTCGATCCTTTTGATGCTGTATTTTATATTTTATTTATTACCAAAATTACAAAAAGAGTTACTTTTAGTTAGAAGATTTATTTTATTAATTCCAACTTCAGTGTTATTTTTGGATGATTAATTTGATAGACATGTCAGAATAATCATAGCTGGTTAAGAGTATTGATAATTATAAAATTTTATATTGTTATTTAAATTTGATATTACACAATCAAATTAATCATTTTTTATTATTATCAAAAATTAAATCACAATTTCCAGATTTTTAGTTTAATTGAACATTATATATTTAATATTTTATATATATATATATATATATAAATAATGAATCTTAGCACTTTCAAATTTCATTAAAATGGAATTAAGAAGACAAAATCATTGTATCTGAAAATCAAGTTTACATGTAGCTCATTTTTTAATTAATATATGCTATCAATATATCATAATATAATTAAATATGGCGGAAGGCATTAAAAAATATGGGAAATCTTTCCTTCCATACAATTCTCTAATTCAAAGATCATAAAATTATAAATAGGATGCATCATATGATCCTGTCTAACCATACTCAATTGAACCCAAAGTTCCAGATTCACAAGGAGACGCAATCTAATTAATCACAGGAGACATTCCAACAATCTAAAAAATTAATCAAACTTAATCCATATAAAATCAAAGAGTTGTCTCTAAATTATCTTTCGATGGTGGAATTGACTTATTAAAGGATAGACAAAAATATATAGAACTACTAATCACAAATTCTCTTGATAGCAAATTGCTTTAAAGGCCATTACTATTATTACCAACTTAACAATAATATTTGAATTAACTTAGTACATTAATAAGTTAATCACCAAATGGCTCATTTTGTCCATTCTTGAACATAAATTAAAACCAAAATCAACAGTTGCACTAAAATTTAGATCAATAACAAAATGCATAAGGTATCTGTAATATTACTTGTTAATCTAATCAAAACTGTAGACAATCAACCATTTTGAAGCCAAAAGCAATTAAAAAAGATTTGCATTTCAAAAAGGAAGAAATAAAATTTCTGAATTTAGAAGAATCTTGTTAAAGTGAAGTTATACGATAGGAAGAAAGCAGTTGGAATGAACTTCCTTAACCTTAAAAAATGAAAAAACATTAAAATAAAAACTTATCTATTGATAGTTCTGAATCCTTCAAAATCATAAGAAAGAAAAAAGAAAAGAAAATAAATGATACTAAAAACATTACAAAGAATTTTTCGAAAGCAATTATCTCATATATCATGAATAACCCAGATTTACTTAAATCATTTTTCTCAGATAAGCAATATGATGACTTTTTGAATCTGTTAAAAAATAAAAAAAATTAAATGACTAATATTAAATAATTAAGAGATCTTTGGATTGATGGAGGCAAGTTTTCAGAATTTAATAAAGTCTTTCGTATTATAAGGTACTTATTGATCTTTAATAATTTAAGTTAATACTTTTTAAAAAATCAGTCAGTAGCTTACGTTTATAACTCTAGAATTTCTAATACAATTTGGCATCTCAAGTATAGATAAAATTTGTTAAGAGCATTAAAAGAACCTGAGAACTTTAGATTCATTAAAGATCTATGATTAATTAATGTTTTTGCAAATTCAATATATATAACCAAAATTATAAGATACTCATTATTTTTTTGAATTTCTTAGACTATTTAATTGATTAACTATTAATAATGAGATAAACGATTATGGACCAGATCTAAAAAATAAACCTCCTAGTCCTTTGTACAACCCTAAGAAACCCTCTGATTAAAAAATTATTTTTATGGCATGAAAACATCCTTAATAAACTGTAGGATTACCATACTAATAAAATATTTAAATATGATTACTTTATCAAATTATTAATTAAAATATCTAGTCAAAGCCACTTCTACAGGACAAGTCATTAAACATAACCATAAAGTAGCATTAGCACTAGCTAACATATTTAATTCAGTTTAGTTTTTGATCCATTATTTTCCATGTTCTTTAGTAAAATCAAAAACTGGTAATTAAATTGCAGATCCTAATCCAGTTCTAAGTGCCATAATTGAAGATCCAGCATAAAGTCCTTTTAATCTATTTAACTCTTCTATTAAATTTACCCTTCCAATTTAAATATTTATGAAATTGCATCAATAAGTCCTGAATAATTATATCTATTTCCACATGGTAGATCCTTAGTTTAAAGCATTAATCTAGTTTTAATCATATTAAATGGACTGGAAACAAAACTTAATTTAAATATTAGATCAATTACGCACTAAAACAACCAACTCCTGCTGAAATGCCAATATTTGATAAAACCTTTACATATCCATGAGAATTATATAAATGGAATTATTCATTTGCAATATCCTTTACAATCTCATAGCTTCCAAATCGTAAACCGTTCATAATAATTTAAAATACAATAGCAGCCTACAATCCTTTTTAAATTGCTAATAATCCTTCAGATGATGAAGTTTTTATTAATGTATTTATCACACCAGAATATGCTCTCTTATAATGACCTTCAGCAACTAGTTCTCCTTAAGCTTATAATCTTGTTTTAGCTAGATCAAATGGGTTTGTAATTAAAACTGTAGTAGCTCCAGCTATTGCACCATTCATTACTGCATCCATTATTAATTTTAATTAAATTCGTTAATGAAAAGTGATAAAGAAATATTGAATACTCTCAGAAGATTTAAGGAAGCAAAAATTGAATTAAAAAAATATTTAAGTTGGATTGAACAAATTAAAGTATCAAATTAGAGTTTATATTATATAGTTAGAAATGGTTTTGGCAGCTTAATCAGAAAAATAAATCAATTATTATAGAATGCAGATTTAAGGCTTTGATACAAATAAACTTAAAAATGGAAATTATCCAACTAGTGAATCCTTAACAGAAGAAGTTTAAATTAAATGCAATTAAATGACTTTTTAATCATAACAATAAGAATTAAACTAAGAAAATGTTAGAGAATTTATTAATAAATATGAAAAAATGTTAGTCTAATAAGATTAGCAACAATTATAAACTAATCTAAATTCAGGTTAAACATTATTAATTAACAGAGATTCAAAATAACATTTTGGAACAAGTACTATAGAAGACATGTTTAAACTATCTTAATCATAATAAGACTCATAATAATAAAACTAATACAGTTATGATACTTCTAATTTTGGTAATGATTAAATTGGAAAGAGAAGATAGGAAGAGAATCTATTCAATAATTTACAAAATTATTCAAAAGATTATGAATAAGAATAGAGTTTATAATCATCTAAATGTTTCAAAGATTATATGATAAATTAAGAAAAAGTAGATATAAATTATAACCAAAATAAAGAGCCATAAAAAAAATCATTTGAATAATTTTATTAAGAACATGTAGAAGGAGAAATCAACAATATTTAAATGGAAATAGAGGAGATGTAAAGGTAATATTGAATAATACAATATAGATTTCTTTAAAGAGTTTAAACAGCAAAAGATAAATTAACAAACAGTTTTAAAGATCTTTAATAAATTCCTGTTATTAATAGATAGAGTAGTGAGAATTCTATTTAAAAGGTAACAGAAGATCTTAAATTAATTGACATAATTAAATAAAATATGATAAAATAAATGGAAAATAATATAGATTAAGATAAACTTAAAAAATTAAGAAATATGAAACATTAAATTTAATTATACTTTAATAATGTTGAGGATGAATTACTAAGAATAAATGAAGAAGCTTCTGTTGTTTAATGATTTATTATTTTTCATATTAAACTCACTATTAAAGAATATAAATAAATCTAATAAAAAATTTAATAAATAAATATTTTTATTATTATGCTATATAAATATTTCATTATGACACAGCCCATTAAAATTTCAATCATATTTTTACAAATAATTTAGATGCTGTTTTTATTAATATAATTTAATCTATTAATTATTTAAACTATGAAAAAATAAACAAAATTAACAGATTTTACTATTTTATAAAAATTAGGAAAAGGCTCTTTTAGATAGGCGTATAATAATATTTATGATATCAATATATTAGTAAAACGTAACAGCGATAATTAAGAATATGCCCAGAAAAAAGTTTGAATTTGTAATATAAAATTAAGGGAGAGGGAAAATGCATTAAATGAAATAAGAATTCTATTTTCAATCTAAGATCAGAATATTATAGGATACAAAGAAGCTTTTTTTGATGAACAATCAAATAGCTTATGTGTCATAATGGAATAGGCATCTAGAGGTGACATTGCTAAATAAATTAAAATTCAATTCGCAAACATACCTTAATTGAAGAAAAAGAAATATGGAAAGCTTTAATATATATAACTATGGCAAAAATACAAACAGGAACTCCATGTAAATTATTTAAGATTATGCTAGTCCTGAAGTAAGTAGAGATTAACCTTATTCTAACCCTTCAGATACATATTCACTTGAATGCGTTATTTATGAAATGGCTACACTTAAGCCATCTTTTAGAGCAAATGACCTTAAAGGTTTATTTAGAAAAATGTCAGCTGGCATTTATGAAAATTACCCAAATAGTATTCTAAAAAATAAATTTCATGATTGCTTCTCTTTAAAAGTACCTTCATAATTAAGACCCAATTATGAATAAATCTTGAATGACTCTACTATTAAGAAATATATTGATAAATTCGAGCCATAATCTAAATAATAATAATAATTAGCCAAAGCACAATTATTATAAACAATTTTATTACCTAAAAATTTAAAATAGTTATAAATAAAATTAGCAACACCTATGTATGATATCAAACAACCAATAAAATAATTACCAAATTAACCAAAATCTACTAGATCAGTTTCATTTAATAAATAAAAATACACTGTAAGATCCAAAATCATACTCCTCAATGTTAAAAAAAATAACCAAATGTTATTTCTAATTAGCAAATACTAAGACCTGTAATAATTTATTTTTTTATTATGATAGAAAATACCCCTAACTCCTGCCAAATAATAGCAACCTGTGAATGTTTTGAATGATCCTAAAAATTAAAAACCTTAAGATAGACCAGTTTCTGCTATGAGACTTTAAAGTCCTTGCTCAGTTTGAAAAAGTATTTATTAAAAATAGAATCGAAATCTAATTCCTTTAGCTAGAAAATCAAATCCATATATTAAAAATAATGATGAAAACATTAATACAAACATTCTAAAGAAAAGGAAAATCATACCATTAAAATGATGATACTTATTATTGTATGTATAATATATATAATAATTTAAAGAACATTTAATTTTTAATTTATTTTTATATTACATAGCATTTCAAGTATTCATATATATCGAATAACAATTTTAAATTATTATTATAAAGATTAATCGCTAAATGCGAAAGGCAAATAACAAAAAAAGCAACAAAGGAATTTAAATCGAGGATATATTTAGCAAAATGATTTAAGCTACAATGCACTCTGAAAGGAGTGTGAGAATAAATTCGCAAATTTAGTTGATGCTTTTCTTTATTTGCAAATTTTAGCTGATTTTCTTTTTATTTTATTTGGATTATAAATGGTAAGACACAAATAATTTATATCTATATGACTACATTCTGTTAGTAATTTTTAGAATAGACCTGTTTATATCGACCTTTGAAAATATCTCAAGTTTAAGTGTCTATACAATATTAAGCATTATTATAATAAAATATTTATCTTACATATTACTTTCATTTGATGATAAATTATCGAAAAACAAGTTTACTTATTTAATCAAATCTATTGGATTGTATGGGCAATTATTTTATACTGTTTTTCATATTTTATTTTCGACGCTAAGCTGTTAATATATATATCAGCAGTATAAGTAGGTAGAGTTAAACAATCTTAATTATATTCATTTATTATTTGGGATTTTATGTTTTGTAATATTATAATTAGAAGGAATTTATCATTTATAAATAAGTGAATAATCAATAGATGGTAAGATTATATGTTTTGATAGATTAAGAATAACAATTAAAGAATACATAATTTAATTTTTAAACTTAATTATCATTATTTTATTTTCAGTTGTTAAAAATTCTTAAATTGTTTCTTGGATAATACATTTACTTGTTTTATTGAGTTCTTCATTAAATACATTAAATTTATAAGAAAATTAAACTATTATAGATAATAACAAAAAATTTATTATTTACTTTTCTGATTCATTTAATATACTCTATGTATTTTATTCACTTATTTAAACAATTATTTCAACATAATAATTTCAAGTATTTATTTATACAATTTTCTCATTTCCTTTATTACTTAAAATATTCATCAAAATAGATTAATATTTAAATTTCACTATATTTCATTAGGCTTTTGAGCGAAAAAAAATTTAATTATTTGCAATCACCTAATTGTTAATAAAAAAATAAAATAATTATAATTTCCCTTTAATTTATAAATTATTCATTTATAATCATCATAAGAAGAAATGTAATGATATATAATGTTATTGCCATCATAATAAACTTTTAATTGATCCTAAAGATACAGCTACTATTACATCTGAAATAGATAAAGATTTTGTTCAAAAAAAGTTAAAATAAATAAGAAAATTTATTATAAATTATAAATTTGACAATTTGGATGATCTTTAATATTACACTTTTTTGTATGGAGCATTATTATCAAATAATGGTTGGTCAATATAATCAATAAGACATTTTAATTAGTTATTATATGGTCGGAAAAATTTGAGGAACTCTCAACAAAGTATTAATTAATCAATTTTAAAACCTAACTCCTTTTCAGCAACTTAAAAAAATGATTCCTCATCTCAAACAATAAATGAGCCTGAAAAAAAATTTTAAGAAATTTAAATGAATGAACAAAAGAGGCATCAAAAAAATACTTTAACTTAAATGGTTAAATTTGATTTTATTTAACTTTAAAAAATTGAATTTTTTTTAACTTAGACGAAGCATTAACTAAAAAATTTGTTTGGTGGTCATTGGCTGACAGCTGAACAACATAATTTATCAGAATAAATTCAAGCTTTTATGAAATAGGAACTAAAAATGGACCAATATATAAATGAAATTAGAAAAATCTTAAAACTAAAAATAAAATATTTAGAAAATTTAACTTAACAAATTAAAGATAAAAAAATTTCTGAATTCATGAAAGCATTAACTTTAATTTCAAGTAAATTAATAATTTTTAAAAATATATTATAATTAGAATATGAAAATTATCAAAGTAAAAGATTATAATCACTATAAATTTTTTATGAAGCAGAAATCTTTAGAAATATATTAGAGGCTTTTAAATTATACAATTAAGCATCTCTTTCAGATGATCCTATATCAATATTAAATCAAAATATGAATATTAAATTTTATTCTAATAAAATAAGCTATATAATGGTAGAGATAGATGATGATTTATAAGGGGCAGAAATATTAAAATATTCAACAAATTTAAGATAATTGATTGAATGTAATCCGAATGATGAAATACATTTCTATTCTCTATTTCTACCTTTTATATCTAGAGAACATCCATTATTAATATCAAGATTTTTTAAATTTGGATAATCAAAATTTTATAAATAATTTAATTAAACTTTCATTAAATCTAAAAAAAATTTGGCTAAATCTATTATTTTTAGTTTTGACAATTTAGTTTAAATAGAGTAAGAAAAAATTACACTCATTGGTTTATTATAAGAAATAGATATCTAAAATCCATTTATAATGGTAGATGTCAACTTAATTGTTGGAGGAATAACAAAATCTATGTTTTCAACCTTAGGATATAATTAAATTTACATAGACAATATAGCAGATTTTTCTATTTTCTATTAGATAAAAATAACATAAATATTTCCAGATTTTGATGAATTCATTTAAAATGAAAATTAATCAATTATAAAGTATAATAATATAGATACATATTTTATTGATTTGGAATATTTTTTTAGTGAATTACAAACTGAGAATTTTGATTCAAATCATCAATAGGCATAATTTTTACTCAAATTATGGGACAATCCTCATATAAAATCATATTATTCAAGTATTACTATTTACACTTATGAAATTTATGGTTACCATTATTATGTTATTCAAATTGATTCTTTAGTTTAAACTTAAAAATGTAATAAAACTTAAGAAAAAAATAGTGAAGTTCATAGAAATCTTGAATAATCATAAAGTTTTGAAATCAGTTAATTAAATTTATCAATAGAGGAAGCTATGCCAAGACTAATTAATTAATTTACAATTAAAAATAGGGAAAATTATTCATAGAATTTACAAAAGAATAGTCAAATTATAAATTTATTTGCAGTACAAGAAGTAGATTAAGAAGAAGCTTATCTAAAGATGGACTAACTTTAATTAATGTTATCTCCTAATAAAAGTACAAGTTAATTGATTGAAAAATAATAAAATAAATTGTTGCGTTAATCATCGTAATAAGATTATTACACTGTAAATACAAATTAAAAATAAAATAAACAAATTAATAGTATAGATCACGAAGAATTCAATTAAAAAGGTGATCAAAAATTGATTGAAAATTTATTAAAGAATTCTTTATAATCAACAGAAATTGGAGCCAATAGCGAAGTTATAAAAAAATATGAATTATTGAACTCTTTGACTAAAATTAAAATCCCAAAAATTTTGAAAATTTCTCTAGCTACTTTTATTTTATTTGTTTTGATTTAAACAATATGCTTATCCTTAGTGATATCGATTCTTCATAATGACATTTAGTAATTTATTTCAGATATAGAGATTATTGCTCTGCATGCAAGTATCTAAGGACCTCATGATTTATTTTTTTCAATGAGAAATACCATTACTTCATATCAATAAATGTCAAGGGAAGGATTCATTCCTGCTAACAAAGTTAAAAATTTGACTGAACCTTATTATTTAAATATTTAATATGGATATTATGAATTGAGGGATAGTTTTTATCAATAATTAGAAAATGATTATTTGAAAATGTTTTTAGATGAAGAGGTAATGACACTACTATTTATGAGAAACAATGACACAGAAAATTATGCAATGGAACATTTATCATTTAGAGAAGGTTTATTGATCATCTTACAATACTAATTTGCATAAATGAGAACATTTTAAAAGAGGGAGAGTACTGCAGGATAACCATATTAAGTTTTTCTGTTTTCCAATTATTATAATATTCAGGATAAACTTTAAAGTATTACAAATGATATTTTATAATATTCTAAAAATAGAAGTTAAAATGTAGGAATAAAATGGTAAATAATTTGTTTATTTTTTGCTTTCATTGTAATTATAAATACAATATTTTTAATGATTGAACTTCATCAATATTATAAATTATATGATAGATTTTTATAGTTATTAAATTTTATGGATAAATAAAAAATATCTTTAGAAATAGATAAACTGAATTAATTATATAAATTAATAACTACAAATTAAGAATCTATATATTCATATTAATTTGATCTTTAGCGTTAAGAATAATTAATGAATAATTATATTGCTTTAAACAAAATCACAAATACTAAGAAAAATGTTGAAAGTAATTCATAAATTAAAATACAAAGAAGAAATATTTTAGTGTTTTTAATATTAGTAGCTTGCATATTTTAAGTTTATATAATAGTTATTTAAATCAAAACAAATGAATACATTAGTAAATATGATGACACAGCAGATTTTTATTTTATGATTTAAAATTTAAAATTCAGAAGTGGATCAATGTATATGTATAGAGAACACTTATTAAGATGGAAGAATTTTACTTATTTAACAGCTTATGATTTAGAGAGAGCATATTAATTAATAGATAAAGCATAAATGAATATATAGGAATATTTAGATTTTACAAGTTCATTTTAATCAAATAAGTATTTATTATCTGATGAATTCATTTCTTTTTTTGAATATTAATAAACTCATGATTTATGTGAATTTATAGATTAAGTATATATTATATTTTAATATTTATAGATTTATATAGAATTTATGTCATTATATTGTGAAAAATCATTTGATGGATTATTAAAATCAGGTTCAATTTCAGTTCTTAATTTTATGTCAAATTAAATTAAAAATTAATAAGCTGTTAATAATTTTACTAAAAGAGCTGAAGTTAATCTTTATGAAATGGAAGGATCATAAATTGTAATTAGATCATTTTTTAGAGTTTCTGATGAATTTTAAATTGGTTTGAAATAAATCACAACATAATAAAATGAATTCACTCTCATAATAACAATTATATTCATTTCTTATTTGATTATATTCTTAATGGTCGTTGTATTTATAATCAAAAATCTATTAGTAAAAGAATATGCTATGCTAAGAAGGGTAGTATATTTAATTCCACAATAAATTATTTTAGGAGATGAATCATTTGAAAGATTTCTAAAATAGTTAGCATTAACCTAAGAATTAAAATGATTCTATAAAATACAATGTTATATTTTATTATGATTCAAATCAAAATTATATTTTAATTTTTTCTTATAATTATTTAACTCCAAAATACTCATGATCATTAAATCATTGAGATTTGAATAAATTATCTTAATTTTAATTAAATATTATATTTAATTACATTTTTTTTTAATAATTATAATTTATATGTTAAATTTGAATTTTAAAATTATGAAAATATATACGTAATATCATTTAGTATTTATTTAGGACTTTATCACCTTATTAAATAAAGAGTAATTTAATTTTAGGTCGTATATATTATTGGATTAAATAAAAAAATCAGATTTAGTTAAAGTATTCTTAATATGCTGTACAAATCTGCAAATTAGTGCATATTAAGAGTTTAGGTTGCAAAAAATATTATTTTTAAATTGAGATTTTTATGAATAAATCAAGTCTGCACTTATTTAATTTTTGATAAAATGATTTAGTTATTGACTTTGATTTTGGAAGTAATCGAATTGTAATAAAAAACTGATGATAAAAAATTTTTCTTATAAGTTTTTTGGCAATCAAATATTTCTAAAGGAATTTTAGTTGCATGTGGAAACATAAAATAACTACTCTATTAAAAATTATCTTCTCTATTCTGTTGAAATTCTTTACTAAGATTATAAAATTAAAAATAATTTCAGCTTTTAACAAGATTGATCAATTAATCGATCATAAAATTTAAACAATATGAGGACAAAAATAAAAATAAGCCTACCTTAAATTGGCTAAATAATAATTATATTGTTATTTGTAATCCTCATAACCTTTTATTATTTTTATTGATTTAAATTGAATTGCAAAAAAAAGCTTGCAGATGAAAGAATGAGATATATTTATAGTAAAAAATAGTATTAT
>CAJJDM010000036.1:461102-595370 GCA_905182975.1 Paramecium primaurelia
ATATCAAAGAAAAGTTCAAATGTCAGAATTTTTTATAAAATATAATTTGAGATTATATAATTAAATATTTCTACTTTTTACAAAACAGTAATTATTGAATAATTATAAATGAATCTAAAAATACATTGAAGTAGTCAGAAGAAATAATTGTTTATTTCTGTAACTTACTATTTGATGAATTGGGACCATATTTATAATATATATTTAATAATAAATAATCGTTTTTCTTTAAATTAAATGTCAAATTATCAATATATTTTATAACAATAATCAAAATAAGGATGAAAAAAGAATATTAAATATCAAAGAGGAAATAAACAAGTATGGCAGATATATTTAAAAAAATGATATAGATTACATTGCACTTTAAAAAAAGCATGACATTGAATTTGACAGTTTAATTGATAATCCTCTTTATTTGCAAATTTTAGTTGACTTTCTTTTTATTTTACCTTGATTACAAATGGCAGGATGCAAAAAATGTATAATTATTAAACAAAGTCTTACTTTTAATATTTCGAATTGACATATTTTTCTAGGCTTTTGAAGTTGTCAAAAAATTTGCTGTATATATGATTTTAGTCATAACAATTTTAGAAAAGCTCTTTATTGCTTTATTAATAATATACCAGAAAAAAGAAACGAGATATATTTACTTAAATAAAGTCCTCGGGGTGTATATTTAATTATACTATACTTTATTTCATATCCTATTTACAACATTGAGTTGTTTATTCTTAACTTATTAATTAAATTAATTTTAAGTAAACAATCTTAATTATATTCATTTATTATTTGGGATTTTATGTTTTGTAATATTATAATTAGAAGGAATTTATCATTTATAAATAAGTGAATAATCAATAGATGGTAAGATTATATGTTTTGATAGATTAAGAATAACAATTAAAGAATACATAATTTAATTTTTAAACTTAATTATCATTATTTTATTTTCAGTTGTTAAAAATTCTTAAATTGTTTCTTGGATAATACATTTACTTGTTTTATTGAGTTCTTCATTGAATACACTAAATTTATAAGAAAATCAAACTATTATAGATAATAACAAAAAATTTATTATTTACTTTTCTGATTCATTTAATATACTCTATGTATTTTATTCACTTATCTAAACTATTATTTCAACATAATAATTTCAAGTATTTATTTATACAATTTTCTCATTTCCTTTATTACTTAAAATATTTTTGAAACTTGATAGTTATATTAATATTAAATTGGATCATTTAGCATTTTCAATATAAAAAATTAGCATATTTGCCATTAGTCAAATTTTAGTCAAAAAGTAAAATAATCATTTTCAACCTTTAATGTACAAACTTTACATTAATAATTATCATAAAAAAAAGTGTAGGGATGTAAAATGTATTTGCAATAAATAAATAACTTATATAGACTCAAGGGATGCAGCTTCACTAACTTAAGAAATTGATAAGGACTTTATTCATTAAAAATTAAAACAGATGAGAAGATTAATTTTTAATTAAAATATTGGTAACCTAAATGAAATATAATATTATACTATCTTATATGGAGTATTATTAGCCAACTATGGATGGCCAATTTAATCGATAAAACATTTTAATTAATTAGTTTACGGAAAATTGAATTCAAAGAGTTCTATTAAAAGTCTAAATTAAAGTCTATCATACCCATATTCTTTTTCAGCAACTTTAAGACATGATTCATCATCATAAACTCAAATAGATCCTGGAAAGTATCTTGATACAATACAAAAGAGTAATAAAATAAAAACATAACAGTAATCAATTTCTTATTGGATTAAATTAGAGTTCATTTAATTATCAAAAATATCTTACCTTTAACATGAGATTAAGTAAAATTTGAGATATATGTTTGGCAATTCATAGATAACTGAAGAAATGCACAATCTATCTGAATAAATACAAATATTGATATAGCAAGAAATGAAGTTAGATTAATATGTAAAAGAGATTAAGAAAATCTTAAAAATCAAATTAAAATATTATGAAAATTTAGTTCTGTAAATAAAAGAAAGGAGAATTTCTGATTTAATGAAGTCATTGATGGAAATGACCTAAAAAATGATGTTATTTAAAAATGAATTGGATGCCGAGTATGAAATTACCAAAAGCAAAAGATTATAATCTCTTTAAATTTTTTATGAAGCTGAAATTTTGTAAAACTATTTAGAAGCATTTAAAATACACAATTAATCTAGTCTATCCCAAGAATAAATATAAATTATTAATAAAGACCTAAATGTTAATTTTAATTCAAATGATATAAGCTATATTATTTTTTAAATAGATGATGACCTTTAAAATGTAGAATTGAAAAAATATTCTTCAAGTTTACTCTAGATAATTGACTTTAATTAAAATGAAGAATTAAATTTTGAAAAATTATTGTTACCATTTATTTTAAGGGAGCATCCCCTTTTTATTTCAAAGTTTTTTAAAATTGGATAATCAAAATATTTTAAGTAGTTTAGTTAAACATTTATAAAAACAAAAAAAAATATGGCTAAAGCAGTTGTGTTTAGTTTCGATAATATTATTCAATAAAAATAAGATAAAATTATCTTAGTTGGATTACTATAGGAAATTGTCATTCAATAAGCTTTTATTTTGGTTGATGTAAATTAAGTAGTAGGGGGAATAACTAATGCTTTTTTCTCATTGTTAGGATTCAATTCTTAATTAATTGATAGAATTAATGACTTTTCAATATTTTATTAATTAAAAATATCTTAGATTTTTCCAAATTTTAATGATTTCTTATAAAATGAAGATTAATAACCTCTAATGAAATTTAATAATATAGAAACTTATTTCATAGACTTAGATGTCTTACTTAATGAATTTTCTAATGAAAGCAACACTACTTTGTAGTAGTAATCTTTTGTTTTAAATAGACTTTTGGGAAAAAAAATTTATACAAAATTTTACCTATCAAACATTACTATTTAGGCCTATTAAATTTATGGATATTATTACTACATTATACAATTAGATTCATCATTTTAAAGAGCAGAATATTATAACAGCAGTAGAACTTAGGAAAGATTTAGCGAAGATCGGAGAAAATCAGAATAAATACCAAATTTTTAAATAAGCCATCTGAATATGTCTTTAGAAGAAGCCTAACCGGGAACAATAAATTAAATTTCAATCTAAAGTAGAGAAGGATATTTAGAAAAAAGTTAAATTAAAAATAATAATATTAACTTATATCATCAAGACTAATAAGAGGATGTAGAATAAAAAGTGGATTAATTACTCATCCTTTCACCAAATAAAAGTACCAGTTAATTGATTTATAACTAAAAATATAGATTTATTTCATAAACTTCACAGTAATATTATTATAATGTAAATACAAATTAATAACCAAATCAATTAAATTAAAGCGATGACGATAATGAATAAAATATTAAAGGAAATCAACTAATAGATAAATTATATAGAGGCTCATTAAAAAGCACTGAATTTGGAATAGGTAACAGTGAAGTAATAAAGAAATATGAATTATTAGGTAAATTAACGAAAGAGAAAACTCCTTAAATTTTAAAATTAGCGATAAGTACAATTATAATCTTTATTATAATATAAACTATCTGTCTCTCATTAGTTATCTCTATACTTCATAATGATATTCTTCAATTTATTTCAGATATTGAGATTATAGCTTTACATGCAAGCATTTAAGGACCTCATGACTTATTTTTTTCAATGCGAAATACAATCTCTACATATTAATAATTGGGAAGTGAAGGCTACATTCCGAATTCTATAGTGCCAAACTTGACAGCACCATATGAAGAATAATTAAGATATGGATATTATGAATTGAGGGATAGTTTGTATCAATAACTAGAAAATGATTATTTGAAAATGTTTTTAGATGAAGAAGAAATGACATTACTATTTATGAGAAATAACGACACAGAAAATTATTCAATGGAACATATCTCATTTAGAGAATGTCTAATGATCATACTATAATATTAATTTGCATAAATGAGACAATTTTAAAAGAGATAGAGCACTGCAGGATAACCATATTAGGTATTTCTTTTTTCAAATTATTACAATATATAGGATAAACTGGAAAGTATTACAAATGATATTTTATAATATTCTAAAAATAGAAGCTAAAATGTAGGAAAAAAATGGTATATAATTTGTTTACTTTTTGCTTTCATTGTAATTATAAATACAATTTTTTTAATGATTGAACTTCATCAATATTATAAATTATATGATAGATTTTTATAGTTATTAAATTTTATGGATAAATAAAAAATATCTTTAGAAATAGATAAACTGAATTAATTATATAAATTAATAACTACAAATTAAGAATCTATATATTCATATTAATTTGATCTTTAACACAAAGAATAAATGATGAAAAGTTATATTGCTTCAAATAAAACTTCTAATACTAATAAAAATGTTTAAAGCAATTCATAAATTAAAATTACAAGAAGAAATATTTTTGTGTTTTGGATATTAGTAGCCTGCATATTTTAAGTTTATATAATAGTTATTTTAATAAAAACAAATGAATACATAAGTAAATATGATGATACAGCAGATTTTTACTTTATGATTTAAAATTTAAAATTCAGAAGTGGATCAATGTATATGTATAGAGAACATTTATTACGATGGAAAAGTTTAACATATTTAACAGCTTATGATTTAGAGAGAGCATATTAATTAATAGATAAAGCATAAATGAATATATAGGAATATTTAGATTTTACAAGTTCATTTTAATCAAATAAGTATTTATTATCTGATGAATTCATTTCTTTTTTTGAATATTAATAAACTCATGATTTATGTGAATTTATAGATTAAGTATATATTATATTTTAATATTTATAGATTTATATAGAATTTATGTCATTATATTGTGAAAAATCATTTGATGGATTATTAAAATCAGGTTCAATTTCAGTTCTTAATTTTATGTCAAATTAAATTAAAAATTAATAAGCTGTTAATAATTTTACTAAAAGAGTTGAAGTTAATCTTTATGAAATGGAAGGATCATAAATTGTAATTAGATCATTTTTTAGAGTTTCTGATGAATTTTAAATTGGTTTGAAATAAATCACAACATAATAAAATGAATTCACTCTCATAATAACAATTATATTCATTTCTTATTTGATTATTTTCTTAATGGTCGTTGTATTTATAATCAAAAATCTATTAGTAAAAGAATATGCTATGTTAAGAAGGATAGTATATTTAATTCCACAATAAATTGTATTAGGAGATGAATCATTTGAAAGGTTTCTAAAATAGTTAGCATTAGCCTAAGAGTTGAAATGATTCTATAAAATAAATTATATTATAGAATTATACATATTAAGTATTTAAATAATTATGATATCGACTTTGATCATTTATTATTGAATTTATTTTTAGTTTTTTTTTTAAATTTAAATTTGATAGACCTATTAATGAGAAGAATTTTAAAAATGAGATAGGAAATACTATTATTATCAGTAACAATATTTTTAATCTGTTCTTAAAACTCAAAATTACTTGCATAAATATAATGATGAAAGTTGAAAAAGATGATCAAATTCTAAAACTTATCTGGATCTATTGTAAACCATGTAACAAATTATTAAAAATGTATTTGAAAATGATTTAACTTAAATATCAAGAATTATTCTTTAAAAGCAGTTATGGTTATATAGTTAAACATAAATTTGGACAATTGAGAAAAACACAAAAATAAAATATTGAAAATTTCATATCTCATAAGTGAGATATGAATTTAAGAATAAGTTTTATTCAAATTTATAACTTTGTACCTTTTTATTTTTACAACAATGAAACAGAAATTAAACAGTATGTGTAAAATTGTTTGAATTTAGATTCAATAATATTTTTTGTATTTTTATTCTGCAACTGTGTTTTAATATAAATCATTTAATTAAAAGGAACATATAAAAATTTTTTTTGGATCATAAACTTTGTTTCTAATTGTGTAGTTATTTTATTTGTGAATATCTTATACTAAAAAAATAATGGAGGTTTATGTCAAGTTATAATTATTAAATAATTAAATTAATAATAGGTAAACTGTATTGTATAGCTATAATAATTATATATATATATAAATGATAGTTTTTTGCAAAATAATTTTGACTAAATTATTTATTTATAATTTTTATTATAATATGGATAGCATAAGAGAAAGACTTTTATAATTAGATCAGCAAGCCTAACAATTCTAATAATAAAATAAATATTTAGAAGCATTGAATGTTTTTGAGGAAATGCTAATGATAAAAAAGTCAGCTTATGGTGAGGATTCTGAAGAATATTTCAAAACAAGTGATAAATTGTGTGAATTATGTAACTTAATCGCTATGATTTTCTTATAAAAAGAAAAATTTGATGCATCATTAGAATTTTTAAAAAAGGCAGACTTGTTAGCATAATCTAGTACTAGATATAAGTATTGATGTGTTAATATTTATTCATTTTTTATTAGAGCAATTACTTACAATAATTTAGCTTGTTTTTACAGAAGGAATGGGAAATTAAGGAGTGCTTTATAATATTTGTAATAAGCATTAGAAATAGAAATTAGACAGGAAACAGCACCATCTTTGGCTGATACTCATTTAAATATGTGTGCTGTGTTATCCTAATTAAATAGAGTAAGGAATATTATATAATAGCACGCTGAAGCATTGGAACATGCTTTAATATCAGTAGTATTACTATAAGATGAATTTTTAATGAAACCACCAGATTAAAAAATGGAACAAAGTTAAAATTAAGATTAAAAATCAGTTGAATAAAAGATGAAAGATAGAGTTGCTGTGTTAGCAATAGCTTATCATAATTTAGGTGTTGAATTTGAATATTTGAAGAGATTTGATGAAGCCATTTAAACATACTAAAAAGCAGTCAGATTTGGTGAGTTACACCTACCATAAGATCATTAATTAGTAAAACTACATTAGACAATTTTAGATTGGAAATTTAAAGAATGTATTGGGAAATGCTTAAGAATAGATAAACTAATAAAGAGCAAAAGATTCTAATAAGAGATAATAGAAAGAATTACAAAGTAGAAATCAAAATAAAAGAAAATTAGTAGAAGTTGAAGCAACATACAAATAGAGTAATAAAAAGAAGACAGAAAAAACTGTTTAGCATTAATAACAATAATAAGTAATGGGATAGACGATTCGTTCTAATCCATAAAATAATAGTGTTAATATCAGAGAGGATGATCAAGAATAATAAGGTGGTGTTCAATAAGAATCCAGTTATAATGATCATGATGAATTGTAATAAGAGGCTTAAACATAATTATAATAGCAATAATAATATTGAAAATATATAATCATATAAATATATATAATTATTAATTTTATTTTTAGATGAAGCAAAAATAATAATTAGATTAAAAAAAACATTTAATTTATGACAGAACTAAATGATATAAGATTCTTAATGTAATAAAACACAGAATAGAGATTACACATCTTTGATTATCTTAATAATTGAAACTAACTCTGTTTAATTAAAATACTAATTAAAGAAAGAAAATAATTGATAATGCCATTAATGCTTTTAAATAAATAATAATAAAAAAATAATAAATATTTATTTGTTAAAAACTATATTAACATCTTAATAATAACTTAGAAATTAATAATTACTAAATGCTTAATACATTCTTATAAAATAAAACTGTAGAAAAGGCAAAATTGATATCATCTAATATTAGAAATATTGATGACATCATACAATCTAAAATTAGATAAACCTTGCAAGAAATTATATGAGAATATCTAGATTGATTTTAGCTCTAAATCACTTTTTTTTAATATAAAAATAAAATTAAATGTAAATGATTTTTTCATATCCACGTTTGCCATCAATCAAAATAATTAGAAATAATCATAAATTTTCACATTCATGATACGAAATTGTTGTATTCTTTATGTCTTTCTAATTTATCTGATAAATAATATCAATGAAAACTTAAACAATATTAGAAAAAGTCTTTTTATTTCAATTAATAAAAACATATTAAATTTAGAGGACTGCAAAAAATATATGGAAAATTCTCATAGCACTAGAAAATAACTGAAACTGCAATTATTTGAAAATCTATTGTTTATCCATTAGTTTTATTAGGTACCAAAATATTTACAATATCTCCTATTTTCACTCGGTACGTATTAATACATTACCTACTTATAATTACCCTAATTTAAAGACAAATAAAAGCTGTTGTATTAATAATTTAATTACTAATATTTTATTACCTATCTCTCAAGATTTGATATTGCATTTTGTGCTTAATTTGATTTACAAGAGTCGCAATATTTATTAAGTTTAAGTTTATTATTAGTATTCATAATTTTCCCATTTATAATAGTGACTTTTATAAAAAAGAAACAAGTATTTTACTAGAGCTCTTTATTACATACATTAATAAACATTTCATCTTTAATTACATAAATATTTTAACAATATTTATATATACCTTTAACAATCCTTATAGTAAATAGTATTAGTCATGTTACACTTAATAAAGAATTATCGGATTAAATTCTTCAGGTATTTTTTGCTATTTTAACATTTATTTTAATTGTTTGTTTATAAATAATTTTATAGGTAATATGCCTTAAAAGTTTTGACTTTAAATTGACTTCATTTACATAAATTTATGTGTCATTTTTAGATTATGTACTTTAATTACTGTTTATAATTTAATTTATTAGTTACTCCTTAATATACAATATGAAAAATGCCTTGATAATTTAATCTATCTTAATAATTTTAATTTCCTCTATAAAAATCTTGAGAGTTTTTGAATTACACACTTGCAAGTCTTTTGAGTAAAATATTATCCTCTTATTTTCTTGTTTTGGATTATTATTAGGATTTAATACTTTGATTCTTTACCTTTTAGATGACTATGAAATTTTTGTTAATGTTCTGACATTAATTTTATTTTTATTATTCTATTAGATTATAGATCAAGAATTTAAATCCTTTGAAATGAATCAACTTATAAAATATATCAAAATTAGTAAGAAGTCATTTTTAAAATATTTATTTGGGAAAATGATAAATTAATAACTGAATAAGACTTAATAATATTTAATAAATGCTTTAATTTATTAACATTATGGATATATGAAATATAATGAAGGAAATACATATGAAAATTTATTTGAAACTTTAAATTCTGAAGTTGAGTTAAAGTTTTATAATAAATAATTGTCAATTTTAAGTAAATTAATTTAGAATGATAAGAATTTTGATATTCAATATGTATCAATCCTTTTTTAATTGAAATTCTATAATTTGGCATATAAATAAATTATGATTGCTAATAGTTAAAATTAAACTAAAAAGTTAAACTAGAGTTCAGATTTTTATTAAAAGGAGAGTGAATTGTCTAGATTATAAACATTTAACAATTAGGCAAAAGAATCTAATAGATCTATGAGTAAATCAGGTAAATCAAATTCGGAAGATTTAAATAATATTATTTAAAAGAAAGTATTAAAAAAGAATAAACTTTTAATATCTATTAAAGAGAAAATTCCAATGATAACTCAAGCTCAAATGAATTTCTTAAAATAATTGATTCGTTCGGATATTAAATCTTAACTTTAAATGATTAATAACAAAAAATATAAATTTATAGAAATATAACTAGGAGTTGAAATGTTTTTGAAAAATGAGAAAAGAAATAATAATTTAAGATAAGCAATACTTCAATTATTATAAGAAAAGATTATATTTTATTCTTAATTTGTAAATAAAAAGATATTAAATCATCAAAAGTTATTTGATTCTGCTAAAAAATTAAGTGGTTAAATGTATAATATTGAATAAAAATTAAATAAAAGATATGATTAATATCCAAGTCATAAAATATAATCTACATTAATTTATTTCTAGGCAGAATTATAAAATAATTTTATAGAAGCTTATCGAATAAAGAACTTAACATCAATATCTGAATAATAACTAATTGATATTGAATAAAATCTTTAAGTATCTTTATTCTCTAAGGATGTTATATATATTAATGCAGCTTAATTGGAAGATTAAGGAGAGTTATTAGTCCTAAATTGTTCTGAAAATACATAAAAATTTTTTGAATTTAGTAATGAACAATAAAAATAATTTACATCTATTAGTTGTATATTACCAGATTTTATAGTAAATGAGCATAATATATTAGTAAATAACTTTATTTAAACAGGATAAGCTAAATTTTATTTATCTTATTCTCCCTCCTTTTATAAATCAACAAATAATTTTATTAAATGTTGTGATTTATTATTTGATATGCATTTTGATGAAAATTATTTATTTAGATATTCTATTTTTTTATAGAATACTTCCACTACTTAATCTTATATATTTGTTGATGTCAATGAATAATTAGGTGGATTTACAGAAACTGTTTTTGAAAAATTAAAATATACAAGTACATTCATAAATGAAATAAGCGATTTTAATTTTAAAATATTAAATATTGAACTCATATTCCCTGAATTCTCGACTATTATTAAACAACGCAAAAATAATATTAAAACTGAATTAAGATTTTTAAAATAGGATGTATTTTTATAATATTTACAGTAAACTGATCATAAATTTACCATATTGGGCCTTTGGAATGATAGTAAAAATCTTAATTCATTCCAGGTTGATCTTAACATACAATTTTAAAATATATGGGACTTTAATTATTATATAATTGAATTAAGAGATTGTAAACCTTATTATTAAGAAAATATGATATCTTTATAAATTACTAGATCATAAAATGATATAGAGAATATGTTTTAATTGAGTTAACTTACAGAATCTGAAGCATAGGCTCTTGATGCAAAAGAATTTAAAAAAAAATCAAATAAATTCAATTTAATAGATTAAATATAATAAGAAGAAATAATTTTATCATCTAAAATACCTGCAGTTTATATTTAACATATTCCTTAATCAGATTTTGAACCAAATATCTTAAGTCCTAATTCTAGTTAAATTGGGCTAAATGAGATATCTTACTCAAAATAACCTTAATTATAATAATAAGATTATTTTAATTAAAGTGTACGTGATAATTCATACAGTATGCAAAAATCAATTCAATAAATATAACATCAAAACATTCTTCCTATTGAATAAAAAGAAGATTTTTATGAATAATAATTTAAGAAAAATACATCTCTCACATCAAAATAAACTGGAATTTAGAGATCAATGTTTTATAAAAAATATGAATTAATTCATGATTCATTATTTTAATAAGTACCTGCATCAATGAATAAATTATTGTTTCTTATTCTTATTAGTTTATTGATCAGTCTTATATTTTATATTATTGTACTTGCTTTAGTTTCATAAGATTTAACTAGATTTATAGCTGAAATAGATATGATACAATTGCATTCAGGTGTCATGGTACCTCATGATTTTTATTTTCAAATGAGATTTACAATATTTACTTATACAGGATTCGCAAATAAAAAAATAATCACAAAAGACAGATTCAATAATTTAACTGATCTTTTATATAATAATATGCATATTGGTTATTATGAATTTAAGAATGGATTCACTGAATAATTAAATAATTAATATCTTTAACCTTTTTATAATGATAAGAATGTAACAGTATACTACATGTATGAGTTTGGTTTAAATACTTACCCAGTGACTTATAATGTCAGAGAAGTATTCTTCACATTTCTAACTTATTACTATGAATTTCTTTTAAGATTTCAAGCAAGATTAAGTCCAGCTAATTAGACTTATTAAGTATTTTAATTTGCAAATGCTTTTAAACTACATAATCTTCTTGAGATATTAGCTTAAGAAGCATGGGATTATTCAAAATAAAGAAGCATTGTAATAAAAGATAAATGGAATGAAATTTGGATGATTTTTTTAATTTTTAGTTTTCTACCTATTGCTTTAGCTATTTATTATGCAAAACTTTATAGATAGCTTTAAGATAAATATTTGAATTTATTTAGATACTTTTCAAATATCAAAGTTTAAAGGGAGATAGATAAAACAAAGAATTTAATTAAATAATTAAAATAGAATCCTGAACGCCTTTATCATTATAAGTTTGAAGTAGAATAATTTGAAGAGTAAATTATATATGAAAAAGGAGTAATCGAAAAAGAATAACAAAAGTATAAGGAATCAAAATACTTACCCTAATTTAAACAATTACCTATTACCTTTTCAGTTATCATTCTTTTAGGAGTTTGGATATTATTTTTTTTATTCAGTTTTTTTAGTAATTAACAAGTCTAATAATATTTGGACAAATACCCTAATTCATGTGATCTTTATAAATTTCTGTAAAACATGTCATTAACTACAGGATCATTACCCAGAAATAAAGAATTTAAATTAGCTTTTCCAACATTTCCATATATAAGAGATGAAGATAATGTATTATTTTATGAAACAATAAGAGATAGTTTAAATGATATTTAAGAGTTTCTTAAATTGTGTTTAAATTTTAATCCGGATTTATATTATTCATCAGAGGGATTTTCAGAATATTTTAATAATGTTCAATCATAAAATGTATGTGATATTTTAGGAGATGAATAAGTTGGGTTTCTGAGTTATTATTGTAATGTTTCTTTTAATGGAAATTTAAAATTAGGGTTGTTGCCAACAATTAAATATATATTTAATGAGATTTAACAAGAACAATCAATTAACAATTTTACATAAAGAGTTGAATATACATTTTTAGAAATGGAGGGAGGATTAATTGTAATGAGGGCATTTTAACATATGAGTAAGGTTTTCAAGAATGGAATGGTGACAATAACTTAAGAATAAATCAATATTTCAAATGTAAAATATTTCAATTTAATATAGGCACTATCAGTATGTTACATTATCTTGAATATCTTACTAATAATATATTTTTCTTTAATATTACCATTAGTAATGATAAAGGAACTGATGTAAGTGAGAAGATTTGTATTAATTGTTCCAAGAACTGTGTTATTACTAGATGATCAATTTGAACGTCATGCTAGAATGATTGGAGTAAATGAAAAATACTGAAATACTGAAAATTTAAAGAATTTTATTGGGCAATTTATTATATATTTTAATTTATTAAAAATTATTAAGATGGGTTCTTTTAAAAACACAATAATTATTATCTTTTTACTTTCAACCTGTGGATGGGGATCTCCAATAAGATCTATTACAGCTTATTAGAACTGTGATCAAAAATGGCATAAAGAAATATTGAATGGAGATCCAGAAAAGACTCTTTGTTAAAATGGTAGCTTAGTAAGTTGTATAGCTATGATAATGCAAACAAGTGCTAAGATAATTAATAATAGAGCTGTAAATCCAGCAATATTAAATAAATATTTGACTAATAACAATGGATATAAATAAGGAAGTGAAATTAATTTTTCAGTTTTGGACAAAGTTGGCTTACATTTGGTGAAAACAGTATCAGATTTAAAGACAGCTATAGGTACTATCGAAGTTAAATCTAGAATATTATGATAAAAACTACTAGATTGTATTGAATATAAATTATGGGAAAAACTATGGTGTTTTAATTGGATATAATGAAAAAGATGCTATTTATATAATTAATAATCCAATCAATCCAAAAGAAAATAAAATTGAAGCCAAAGATATTGCTGTGGCCTTGATCTTTAAACCCCTTTGAAAAATTAGATAAATAAGAACATATATTTTATATAATATTTGAACATAATATCATTTAATACTCAATAATCGTCAGGTGCAATAACATCATCTATTTTCAATATCATCTTGACAACTTATGTGGCTAATTAGATTTACTATTTCTTTGAACTCAAAGTTTCATATATTTTTTATTCTTTCATATCAATGGTACCCTTAAATATTAATAATAGTAAATACTAATTCCATGCAATCAATTCCAATTCTTGGATTGTTTTCTTTTAATTACAATGCCTTAGCTTGAGCAACTGATGTAATTGGGTTAAGACCACAATTATCTGCTAAACAACAAGGGATACCCTCTAAGGCATCTGCAAATGATCTAATGGCATATTATTCTACTGATGAAACCTAAAATATATAGATTAAATACTTCATCAGCATATTACAGAACTTAGATAGCACAAGCTAATTCAGCTGAACCTCCTCCATAGACAATTCTATTGTCTTTAATTAAGTTTCTAATAACACAGATTGCATCATGAATTGATCTTTTGGCTTCATCAACAATCATTTGACTTCCTCCTCTGATCAAAATAGTAACAGCCTTTGTGCATTGACAATTTTCAATTACTAACATTCTTTCATTTGAAGTTCCGAATTATACTTCTTTGACACAACCAGCTTTTCCTAATTTTTCAGGTGTAATTTCTTAAAATCTTGGAATGATTCTAGCTCCAGTAGCCATAGCAATAAGTTCAACATCTGTACCTGATACCCATCTGACAGCAGGTAATTCATTTTATAATAATAAATGATTGGCTTCATCATCAAAACCCCATTAACATAATGCAATGTTAGCACCGCTATTTTTGACTAGTTTGACCATATCAACAAAGTATTATTATTCCTATAAATATAATTTCTTATAATCATCTGCACTAGAAATATTAATATTGTGCTTAGTTTTAGGTTTAGGTGGTTCAAATGGGCATGTTAATAAACAAATTTTTGCATCTTTTACCTCTTTGGGCATTTAAGGATGACTCATATCTTTATCAATAAGAATTCCTGAAATTAATCTTGTGTCTTCTACACTTCCTCCAGTTTTAGTTTGAATTTTAATCAAATCCAAATTGACATCTCTTCTAGCTAAATCAGCAACATCCAAAACTGCAGTGACTGCAATCTTACCAAGTTCTCTCTTTCTTTTAGATACAACTTTTGAACCAAGAGCTGTACAAGCTGCTTAGATCAAAGCTTCATGTTCATTGGCTTGAATATCTATTTCTTCAGATATGGTTTCCAAATGTTCTAGATTATTAGGATATAAATCTATACTTATAGCAACATCACATGCTCTATCAAATCCATCACTAATCTTTAATGGATGGATTCCTTTGTCTAATAAAGTAAGTGCCTACTCTAATAATTTTCCAGCCAACACTACTACTCCTGTTGTACCATCACCTATTTCAGCATCTTGTGATTAAGACAACTCCACTAATAATTTTGCTGTTGGATGCTATATTTCCTATAATTTATTTTAAATATTTTCATACCATCTTCTCCACTATTGTTGCACCATCATTTGTTACTGAAACATCTCCATCTGGAGATACTAACATCTTGTCCATTCCCTTTGGTCCAAGAGATGATGACAATGTATTTGCAACAGCCTTGGCAGCCAAAATATTGCTTTTATATGCCTCCAAACCCTTCATTCTTTTCTTTTATCCTTGATCCCTTAAAATAATGTATGGTCTGCCATAGTCATCAAATGCTAAACTCATTTTTTAAATAAATATTTTTAAATTTAATCATCGTCCCACAATTACTGTAACTTTGTATATATATATCTAATATATAAATATAAATTACAAAAAAGGTGCCCCAATTTAATTTATTAATTATTAATATGCGTAATCGATTCCAAGCTTGCTCTTTCAAGAACTCAACAAATTCACTCATATTCAATACTCCACTCACTTTAAATAAAACAAGATCATGTTAATCTAAGGAATTTGGATATGCTAATAAAAAAATGATCTATGTTACCATTATTTTACCCACTTTTCAACCCTACTAAAATATTATTTCCAAACTTAAGAACTAAAACATCAAAATACAATAAAGAAAATAAATCATAATGAGAAATAAAAGACATTTGATTTAAAAAAAAACCATATTAGAAATCATGTAAAAATAAGATTAACAACCCAAAAAAAGAACTAATAGGCATCATAATACTGTATTTTACAATCATTAGGCTAGTTCACCTACTCAACCTAATCTTTGTTCTAATGATACTAATTCAAATCCTTCAAAAGAAAATTCAAGGCATTCCATCTAATTACATAGGTACAATTCACTCTCACCTCCTAAACTTTATATAGATAAGAGGACTACAAAGTTATAAACCTTTTCTTAAAGATTGAAAACATTTTATTTACCAATTACAGCACCCTTTGATTCTTAAACCATTTTGAAGTTGGAAATGATACAAGATGGAAGAACTAAAGTCATTAAATAATAAGGTTCTCTTGATGATTTTTAAGTTAATATAAGATTATATAAATTTGAAGATGAAGATAAGTATACAGATGAATAAGGCAAAGACTAATAAACTAAACTTTTTACTTTAAATTAAGAAGAGGATGAGGAAGAAGAGTAAATTGACAATGATAATCTACATAATTAAAAGCAGTTATCAAATAATCAAAAAAAACCAGCTTATAAAAATATTTTAAAATTTAACAGGCGCAGTCTTTAAAGTCTAATAGACAAATAATAATTAGGAAAAAGTAGAATCAAGGAAATTTTGACTACTGGTAATTTAATATAATTACGTTTCAATAGAGTACAGTTAAAGAGCTATAAATGATAATTTGTCCCCTATGAATAATTGTATTATTGGCTATTCCCCAATATCTTCCATTAAACTCTTAGATGAAAAAAGGAAAAGACCTGTTCATAAGCTGCTCCCTTTAGATATTAATCCAGTTAGTCAATTTACATTTTCAAACATGATACCTCATTTGCCTCTTTCTATAATATCTCCATCTATATAGTCGATAAAAAATAGTAATGCAAAAAGGAAACTTACAAGAAAGATCATTAATGCAGGAGGGAAGAAACACAAAAAAAACATTACTTTTGGATAATTGTTGATAAAAGTATGAAAAAAAATCTGATCTCATCTTTGAATAATGATTGATATATTATTGATATAAATTAACTAAATTAACAAATTTATTATATTTAGAGTGTGAAAATGCTTATTGATAATAAAAATTGTATTGATAATTAATAATAACATTATTAATTAATAATAAGAGATGAAGAATCTTTATATAAATATAGAAATTTTAATTGATAACCTTAAATAATATTAATGCAAAATAATCCATATCCTACTTCAGAGCTCAAAATATAAGAACAAACATTCAAATATTACAATTTGGTTGAATTATTTGGTGAGAAAGTAACAAGATTGCCATACTCAATAAGAATATTATTAGAGTAAGCAGTCAGAAATTGTGATGGATTTAATGTTTAAAAGGAAGATGTTGAAAGAATATTAAATTGGGAAGAAACATCTAAATTAGACAAAGAAGTGGCCTTCAAACCTGCAAGAGTAATATTATAAGATTTTACAGGTGATTAATTTCATATATTTTCTTAGGTGTTCCTTTAGTAGTTGACTTGGCAGCAATGAGATCATAAGCTCAAGTTATGGGTAAAGATCCTCAATTAATTAATCCTTTGTGTCCTGTAGATTTAGTGATTGACCATTCTGTACAAGTGGATTTTCATGGAAATAAAGATGCTAGAGAATAAAATGAATAGACAGAATTTGAAAGAAATTTAGAGAGATTTAGATTTTTGAAATGGGGAAGTTCAGCTTTTAAGAATTTTGAAATTGTACCACCAGGAAGTGGAATTGTACATTAGGTGAATTTGGAATATTTAGCAAGAGTTGTGTTTGAGAAGGATAATCTATTATATCCAGACTCAGTAGTAGGAACAGATTCTCATACAACAATGATTAATGGTTTAGGTGTTTTAGGTTGGGGAGTAGGTGGAATAGAAGCTGAAGCAAATATGTTAGGTGAATGTACTAGCATGGTACTTCCTTAAGTAGTAGGATTTAAATTAACAGGATAATTGAGTGCTCATATTTCAGCAACAGATTTAGTTTTGACTTGCACAGAGATGCTAAGAAAGAAAAAAGGTATATATAAATATATTAATAAAAAAGTTGTGGGAAAATTCGTAGAGTTTTATGGACCAGGAGTATCAACATTATCTTTGGCTGATAGAGCAACTGTATCTAATATGGCACCTGAATATGGAGCAACTATGGGTTTCTTCCCAGTTGATAACAAAACAATTGATTATTTAAAATAAACAGGAAGAAGTGAAGAGAAATGCAATTTAATAACTTAATATTTGAAAGCAGCCCATTTATTTTATGAAGAAAGTTAAACAACTTTTAGTGACACTTTAGAATTAGATTTATCAACTATTCAACCTTGTGTTGCTGGTCCAAAGAGACCATAAGATAGAGTTACATTAAATTAATTGAAATAAGAGTTTTCTTAAGGATTAACAGCTCCTGTTTCTTTTAAGGGATTCAATGTTAAAGCTACTTAAGATGTTGAATTTTAATATTAAGGTTAGAAATATAGTTTGAATCATGGATCCGTTGTTATTGCAGCAATTACATCATGCACTAATACTTCAAATCCAGGAGTAATGTTAGCAGCTGGTTTAGTGGCTAAGAAAGCAGTTTAAGCTGGATTAGCAATAAGACCATATATAAAAACATCATTAAGTCCTGGATCTTAATGTGTTACATAATATTATAAGGCAGCTGGATTAGATGTGTTTTTGGATTAATTAGGTTTCCATAATACTGGATATGGTTGTATGACATGTATTGGTAATAGTGGACCAATTGATTAAGCTGTAAGTGAAACTGTTTCAAATAATGATTTGGTTGTAGCTGCTGTATTATCAGGAAATAGAAATTTTGAAGGAAGAGTACATCCAATTACAAGAGCTAATTATTTGGCTTCTCCTCCTTTGGTTGTAGCATTTGCTTTGGCAGGTAGAGTAGATATTGATTTTGAAAATGAACCTATTGGAGTTGTAAATGGTTAAAATGTATTTTTAAAAGATATTTGGCCAACAAGAGATGAAATTAAATAATTAGAAGATTAAGTTGTTTAACCATAAATGTTTATTTAAACTTATTAATAAATAAAATAAGGAACTAAAAATTGGAATGAATTATAAGTACCAAAAGATTAACTTTATTAATGGGATGAATTATCTACTTATATTCATCATCCTCCATACTTTTAAGGATTAAGTTTAGAATTACCAGTTATTAATCCAGTAACAAATGCTTATTGTTTAGCAGTTTTTGGAGATTCCATTACTACAGATCACATTAGTCCAGCTGGTAATATTTCAGCAAATAGTCCTGCTGGTAGATATCTTAAAGAAAGAGGAGTTGCTTAAAAAGACTTTAATACATATGGTGCAAGAAGAGGAAATGATGAAATTATGGTTAGAGGAACATTTGCTAATGTTAGAATCAAGAACAAAATGTTATAAGGAAAAGAATGTCCTAATACAATATATGTACCTACAAATGAAGTTATGGCTATATATGATGCAGCTGAAAAGTATTTACAATCAAATCAATAAACTATTGTAATTGGAGGTGCTGAATATGGATCTGGTTCATCTAGAGATTGGGCAGCTAAAGGACCTTATCTTTAAGGAGTCAAGGCTGTCATTGCTATATCATATGAAAGAATTCATAGAAGTAATCTTGCTGGAATGGGAGTTCTACCTCTTGAATTCACTAATGGATAGACTGCTGAATCTTTGGGATTGACAGGACATGAACTATTCACTTTAAATGTCAATAAAGATAACATTAAAGTATTTAATTAATTTTAATTTAGGTTAATCAAATTGTTGAAGTTGTTGTAAAGAGATCAGATGATACTACTTTTAATTTTAATACTCTTTTGAGATTGGACACAGATGTAGAAATAGAATATTATAAGCATGGAGGAATCTTATAATATGTTTTAAGAAAAATATTGAAATGAGTTTATTATATCAAATAAAAATTTATATATGTTTATTTTATTATATTTAACTATTGCTGTTGCCAAATTCACCAGAGTCACTTTTCCTGTGAATGATATTAGAGATAACATTTATTTCCTATAAAAATATGGGGTTGATCTAGGAAAAGGCACATTCTCTTTTAGAGCTAGACTAACTAAACCATATGATGAATAGACAGATGATTTTGTCTATTTTAGATTCCATATATTCACTGATGATTATTGGCCTATGTAAAAAAGGGAATCTAAATGTACCAATAAAAGATCATTGGGCACTTATTAAGAAAGAGAAAAATTGCCATTAAATGGTAATTGGAGTAACCTTAAAGAAAAGAAAATAAATTTGTATTATAGAGATAAAATATATATTGTTGCTACCTCAGATTGTGATGGAGAATTAGCAAAAGTAGAAGGATACTAAATTGAAATTGAAATTACTTCATTAAATAATGGATCTCACTTTTCATGTGAAGATAATGGAATTTAAAAACTATATGGAATACAAATTATTTGCAGTATCCTTATTGGAGCCTATTGTATAATAAAGGGAAAGGATGATTTGTTTATTAAGTATGTTATGAGAGTACTTTTAATTGATATCATTGCTGAAGTACTATTTCTATTGCATTATACAGTATATTCCTATAATGGAGTAGGAATCTATTTCTTTGATTTATTAGGTAGTATTTGTAATAATGCTTCTCAATTATTATTTGCATTCCTATTTGTGGCATTATCATAAGGTTGGACTATTACAAAGTAAGAACTCAATACAGTTTAATTCTTTCCATTCATTTCAATGGTAGTGATATATTAATCTATTATTATGATTATTATAAAGTACTTTGATGGAAGTGAAGATAAATATCATAATTTTTATGGAATTGGTGGATGGTTATTAATGTTGTCAAAGATTGGATTGACATTTTTATATGCTATTGGAATTTATAATTTATCTAAGTAAGTTAAATAAAAACAATTTATATTCTTAATTGCTATAGTTGGAATCTTATATCAGATTCACTATCCGGTTGTAGTATTTATTTCAGAAGTATTTGTGGTTCCTTATTGGAAAAATAGAGTTATTACAATGACCACAATTCTTGTTTCACATTTATGCATGGTTTTTTGTGCATTTATTTGCACTACAAAATCCACTGCCTATTTTTAATTGAAAAATTAGAGTTAGACTATTATCTGAATTATATATATAAAAAGAAAAAATTATAATATATAAAATATTTATGTATTATTTATTTATATTATTGTTAATTTATTACTCTTTTTCATTTAAACAAATAATATACTTATATTCTATATTTTTATATAAAATTAGAAGATATAGACCTTTTAGAGATGAATCCTTTAGTAATTGTAAATAATTATTATTTAAAAATATTCAATTTAACGATCACTATTCAAATAATATGAATGTTTAATTAATTTTAAATTAAATATTCAAATATTTTCAAACTTTCTTTATTTTTATATTGACTTTTAAGAAATTTTAAAAAATTAAGTTTAAATTCAAATCAAAGTCCTTAATATTAGAGCAATTATAATAATCTTATAAATCTTCTTTAAATATAATTATATTTAATAATGATATTTAATAAGATGTATTTTATTTTTTTAATAGTACAATTTTCATATATATATATATATGTATATATATCATTAATCAATTATCTTCAGCATTCTCTAATATACAAGTATAACCAGGTTTATATCTAGCATTTTTCATATAAAACAAAGAGATATTTTATTAATTCTGAGGTCCAAATCGTTAATCTTATTATTAATCATCCTATTAAAAATTAGTATAATCTTAATCCTATTATTGTTCAATATTATCTAAAGAGGGAAGAATTGGAAGAGCAACAATAAAATAACGATGAGCCAAAGCCTAACTTGCATTAGGTCTTTTCAAAGGATTATAACGAAGCATTTGAGAAATTAAATCAAGAGCATCATCACTAGCTTATGTAATAACTTATGACAAAGGCTTTGGTTAAATGTTCTTTGGAAAACGATGTTATATTTTAGCTGCTAATTTATACCCTAATTTTTAGATTATAAATATATATACCATCTGGCCAATCTTATTCTGAAGGTGTACCCATGATTTCACAAATCTTTTACAATTAATCTGTATCACAAGTACCTGGAAATAGAGGCCATAATCTATATAACTCAGCCATTATACAACCTATTGCAAAAATGTCAATAGGAGAGTTGTATTCATTAGATCTCAAAATTACTTCTGGAGCTCTATACCATCTTGTAGAAACATAATCTGTAAATGGAGGAGAAGATCTAATGTCTCTTGCTAATCCAAAATCTGCTATTTTTATTGTACCATTTGATTCTAACAAATTTTCTGGTTTTAAATCTCTATGGAAGTAACCTATTTTATGCCTATTATTTTAATAGAGATATACATGTATGCCAATCCCTATAAAGTCTAATATATAATGTTCCTAATATGAATCTCATTAAATGGCTTTTATCTATCTTTCATTAGATGATAAACATTGCGTTCCATAAATTCAAATACAAAATGCAATTCATCGTTTTATTTAATAATTTCATACAATTTCACAATATTTGGATGATGTAATTTCAAAAGTGATTTGATTTCAGGAAGATTAATACATTCATCCCATTTGTTATATTTATGTTTCATTTTCTTGATAGCAACAATTTAACCAGTTGTTTCATCTACTGCTTTATAGACTGACCCAAAGGTTCCATCACCTAATACCTTACCAATTTTATATTTATCCATTTCTTTTTGATAAATAATATATTAACGTAATAATTATTGAAAAAAATTCAATTTCCATTAAATGAAAAGTCTCCTAATTTAAACATGTTTTATAATATATATATAAAAATTCATAATTTAATCTACTTTTAATGATATATCTAACAAAATAATTAATACTAATGGTTATAAATCTTAATATAAAATAAAATCATTCAGAATCAAAAATAAATTATAACTAATAAGGAAAATACAATTAAAATAGAATATAATATAATTCAGAAGAAAATTACAAACGAAAATTCTATTAAACAATAAGAATGAATTGAATAATCAAATAATAATGTATAAATAAATAGTATTGATATTCTTTTAACAATCATGATTAAATAATAATAAATATACACATAAGAAACCTATGTTCATTTTAGTATAATTGAAAAGTATTTATAAAATATGTATATTTTAAATACATCTAAGTTTGATTAAAATGAACATTCTATATTAGATAAATAAACATAGGCATCTAACATTCATAAATATTATCATTTATAAACAAATAAATTTGATAGATCATTATAAAAAAGAGTTCAATGGATTTATGAAAAAATAATGTTTTTTTTTATTGAAAGTTTTTCTAATGAGAATCAATTATGTTATGAATTTAAATATTGAGTATAAAATGAATTATTCAATTGGTTTGATTGAATAATAATCTATTATTTACAATAAAAATAAAATCACAAAATTGTAAAGTTCATTGAGTAGTCCTAGTAACAAGTAGAGTATATCCTTATTTTGTAGATAAATATTTGGTTGTAGTATCAGTTCCTTTTTTATTGAAAGTTAGAAAAGGATTTTTTCTTAAAGGTTTAACAAGAATTGATTAGGCAACATGATCATTAATTTTAGTCCCTCGACTATTCGATCTGCTACTCCTATTTATAAAACTTCATAATACCTTATAGTTTATAAATCTTGAGTAACCTTATAGGTTTGAATGGTATTAATATGTTAGATTTACATAGTAGTATTAAATGTAAATGCTTCATCATTTATATTAAGAGTTTGATCCTTGAATAATAAAATTCATTACTAGAGAATGTTGATGATTATTCAAATTATTTTGTGTTGGTTATGCTTATTTCTTTTTTACATTTGAGCAACAAAACATTATTAATAAAAATATTAATTCAATATTAATAAAAGAATTGATTATCATTATCAGAATCTATCTAATTATGATTAAATTGAAGTTTATAATTAAAATTTACTTGACTTTTATTCTATCTCTTTAAATTATTAATACTGGTTCATTTATTATAATTATAATATCATATTTTATCTTTAATTTTTAATTAAATCTACAATCAATTAATCCATGATTTCTCAGATTGAAATCATGATCTTTTCATTCAATAAACTATTTATGTATATTTAAATATATTTTATATAATGTTATAATTTACAATTGGAAGTATATAATTTACAAATAAATTAATTCATTTTTCAGACTTCCACAATATTTTGAAGGTATATAAGTATAAACTCATCATAAAACCTTCTTTTTTAGTTCAATTCTATTTTTTAATAATAGTATTAAATATTACATATCTATAATAAATTTATTAGATATATTTATTTTTAAAGAAACTTAGGTTATTAGAAATAATGATTTTTGATTTTCCCTATATTTTTATAAACGATTTAAGTATTTAATAAAATTTATATAAAAGTTTAAAAAAATGATGAAATTAAAAATAAGCGAAAGAATATTAATTAATTATTTATTTATTTAATATTATAAAATGAATCTATTCAACTTTTGCATAATTGTTTTCCAACAAATGCCTTATCAATATGACCCCATAGATTCTCATTATAAAAACAATAGACAACTCCACCTCTAAACCACTAAGATTATTATCTATTTAAATCACTGACGCAAACGTATTTATCTTTATTTTTTTTTTCTGTAGGCATTTTTTTTGAAGGAGGCTCTAATTCTTCAGGTTCATCTCTTTTCCTTTTTCTACCAAGAAGTTTCTCTTCTTTTTTAGGATGATCAACATCCATGGAATCATCAGGTTTTGGAGAAGCATCTGCCATTTCTTCATCTTCATCTTCATCTTCTTTTATTACTGTATCTTCATCTACATTAAATATTTTGCTTCTTTAAAGATTCTTAACACTTGTTAATATTTAACCTTTTAAAGATGATTGTGAATAATCTGTTGTGATAAATGATTCACCTTTTGAAGTAGATGTAGGATCTCTTGGAAGGGTTATACCATATTTTGAATGATCTTTAGTGTAGGAATATGTAAATGTAACGTCTTTATGTTTATTTTTCCCATGAAATGACACTTAATGATTAGATGAAGTTTGATATTTTTCACATACTGGTTTATCTAATCCTTTCCCTTTTTATCTTACCCAGGTTTCCATAATCAAATCTTATTAAAGTTCTTCAGCTACAAATTTTGCATAAAAATCTTATTCAAAATCTTCATTTTTTGAAAATATCTTAAATTTCTAATTTTCTCTTGTAGTGAATCTTACATGACTATAAAGAGTCTTTATAAATATAAATAAGATTTAATACAGTTTTGGAATAACGATGATGTGATTCACCCTTTCCAGGTTTTTTAGTTTACCATAATTTTTATATATTTGGATAATATCCTCTACCAAAAATCTTAGTAGGAGTTTAGCTGACTTTATAAATTTAAATTTCTGCCTCATAATAACTCTCTGCTAAAATCTCATCTATTTTATCTGTTGTTGTAGATAAACATAAAAAATGTTATCCGTTTCTAGCAAAATTATCTTCTACTTCGTCATCTATTCTAAAAATATTATATAAAAGTAATACTATCCATATTCATTCAATTTTGGGAATCTTGGTGTTGAATGAGATATTATAAAAGCATTTTTTTTACCTTCTAATCCTGCTCTCATTATACCTTTAGAATGAGCATGATTTGAATAAGTTATTTTACCATTAGGTTAATCACTCCATAAAATACTAATAAATTTATCATCTGTAAAATCAATTGTTTTGATTGTCTACATTAATGGAGATGTAGCAGAATCCAAATTATCATCTTATAAATTGAATTCTATGCAATCATTATCTTTATCACAATAAAAATATTCAAATCCTAAATTCAATATCGAATAATTTACCTGTCCATCCTTCATCTCTATTCTTTGGCATTTTTAAGATAAACCACCAATCTACTTCTTATCCTTTTGAATTTAAACAACTTTAAGAAAGTGTAATAAGAATCAATTATGCAAGTACAAGGCACTACAATATGATATGCATTTAGATATATTTTAATTGATTAATATATGATCACATTCATAAATATATGATATTACATTTTATACAAATTAATCACTGTCAATTGTATGACAATATACTCAATGGTATATTCCATTAGTTAGATATTGAAATTAATCATAAAGTTTAGTACGAGAGTCTTCTATGCTCATTTAAATTAATTTATCAATCTCTTATCTACACTAATTTATATTATTAAATTACTATTTACTTATATTTCAGTTTTATTCAACAAAAATCTTTATTTAAATTCAGAAAATTCAAAAAATTTAAAACAATTAAAATTGCTCTTTTCCATCATTATTTCAATAATTTAAAAGATTGAAGCACAATATTTTCTTATTTCCATAAATCCACTAAACATTAATCTTCTAAAATATTCAAACATACTAGAATTTTTATTATCCATAATTTCTAAATAATCTTTTGTCATCTTAAATGGAGCTGTTTCAAATCCAGCATTACCTGGTGAAATTGAAAGTGCAAAACCAAAATCTATATGAATCAAATGTCCTTAATTATCAACCAAAATATTTCCATTATGTCTATCCTTAATTTTCAAAAAATAACAAAGTAAAGAATATCCTGCTAAACTTTCTACAAAATTCTTTTGAGCTTAATGATATTCAGAATCAAAATATTATTTATAAAATTAGACTAAACTTAATTTCTATTTAGCTAAATATTTCTTCAATCCATCCATTGAAACCGTATTTTATACAAATTCTATCAAATAACTCAATATACTTTACCTAATATACCAGAATTCTCAGATACAACTATTATTTCATAAGGCTTTAAAAATAAATTCAATTAAGCTGATCTAAATATTTCCGACATTTTTTATATCACCTACATTATTAATAATTCTTATCTTAAATCATCACCTCCTTTAACCATTATTACTCTAATCTTTAATGATTCAAAATCTTTAAATTTTGATTCTTATTTAATTCTTTCAATCTTATCTTACCAATCTTCACCCCAAGGATTTAAATTACTATTTGATTTAATTTGGATATAATTTATTGATGATCTCTATTTTATAGGGGATTATATAAATCCTTAGATTTGCTAATTTTATTCTACTACACCTATATTTAATGAAGATATCTTTTGTTCAGAACCTTATGATGATAAACCATCTTCTAAATCTTTACTTTTTTAAGGACTATGTATTTCTTAACGTTCTTCAGATAGTTATGAATTTTCAGTATCTGACCAAGAATTACTTCTCTTTTTAATCAATTCTAGATTTTTGTTTAATTCTATATTTTAATTTAAATCATCAAAATCCTTAAAACTAGAACTCTAACTGTCATATTTTATTAATTAATTGTAAATCATATCTTACTATTTCTCATTTGTTAATTGTTTCATTTATTCTTCTAAATTATTAGGAACATCCATCTATATAAAATCTTCAGAATCATTCAAAACATAACTATCATTCTCATCTACTTTTGTTGAATCAATTTTTGCTTGCTACTCTATGATACTAATAGTTTCAATAACAATTCTATATGGGACTCTAGTTTTAGTGTTAAAACAAGCAGCTCCCTCTTCACATATATTTACCATCTTTTATTTTTTAAATGAAAAAATACTAAATTAGATGCTTCAAAAGATTCATAATCCCTCTCAAATGGTATTATTATTCCTCTAAAATATGCTAAACTTCTATTCATATTAGTCATTCTTTTTATAGCATTATTTCCCTTTTAAATTTATGAATATAGATATTTCTTTCTATTTTCATTTTCAATTGATTTTAATGTCAAGGATAATTAAATCATTTAAATAATGAATCGATCTTATGCAATCATGTAATGAGATCTAAATTCCTTCTCCATACATTATTTCATCAATTCTAAAAATGTTCAACAAACAAATTACATTCCTAAAATTATGGATTATCTTTATTTTATTCAATTTGATCATTGTTCATAGTAAGAGCACCATTAATCATTGCTTTTTCTAATCGCTTATATAATTAAATACATATTTACTCTTTAAAATGATTCCAATTTAGAATATGTTTTACTATTCTTTTTTTCATCTTATGAATAAGCAATCAAACACCAAAGTATTTTAAAATAATTAGCAATACATAAAGAACTTAATGATTCTAAGAATGTTTCCATACTTTAAGACCCATTTTTTACAACCATATATCTAGATATATTATAGAAATTTTACACAAATTATGGTATATAATATTCGATGAATTTTTTAGGCATATGATACAATCTATTAGTTAAATATTAATGAGGTCCAGCTTCATTGAAAGTGGCCATAAAATAATGTATCAATATCTCTGGAGTAAACTCATCTGACTCAAAAATAGAAAGGACAGCCTTTGAATTTTATAAGGCTTTTATTCTTTTACTTAATTCTTTAGTGTCAATATTTAATTCTTCAAGAGTTCTTGGTAATTATTGATTATTCATAAATTCCTTAAATTAATTAAATTAAGGAACTTAATTATTATTAAAATTATCATGCAGAATGATTGTATATAATATTACAAAAGAATTAATTTCATTGATCATTATTCAAAATCATCATCAGCATTTGGATCAATTATTCGAGCATTTTCATTGTTTACAATATGACTAATTAATGATTAACCAGATTAAAGCTTTTAGAAGTATTAATTTCTAAATTCTGAAAAATGATAAAGTAAGATCTCTTCATAAAGCATATCTAACAATATATATCTTAAATTAATATACCTTTCAATTGTTCTTTAGTCAATTCATATTTTTCAAACTCAAATTCCAAAGGATTTACAGGTAATGATATTGGCTAAAATATTAAATAAGAAAAATGCATTTACTTCATCTTCTTCACTATGTAAAATTTATAAAAATGAATGTTTTAATGCTTATACAGCAGTTAAACGATCTCTATGATCAAATTTCAATAGTCCTTTCAATAAATCTAGAACTATTAATTATTATTTTATATATATATACGATCTTAATTAATATGTCCAAATATTTAATTTAATCCAATACCATTTTAATGACCATACTCTTGAATTATTTTTCTTAGATTTTATTGTACTTTTAAATCTGGAAATGATTAAATATATTATTCATTTGGAGTTCCTAATAATTCAAAAATCACTTTGATTTAATGTTTAGTAGAATCTCCTCTTAAAAAAGGTCTTCTAAGAATCATTTCAGCTAAAATACATCCAACTGACCAAATATCAACTTAAAATTATATACTTTAATAATTACCAGCTGAATTATAATTTTAATATCCAATTAGTAATTCAGGAGCTCTATACCATCTAGTTTCAACATAATAAGTCATCATAATATTATTTTAAATATTTTCTGCTATTGCTCTACCTAAACCGAAATCACATATCTTCACATCACAACTTCTATTTAATAATAAATTTCTTGGTTTCTAAATTAAATATGATTATTACTAAATCTCTATGCAATATACCAGCTGAATGTAAGTACTTTAGACCTCTTAATACTTAATAAATAAACAGTCGCATATGATCATCATTTAAAATTGAATCACTTTTTATAACCTATGATAAATCTGCTTCCAATAAATCCATCACCATATAAACATCTTCAAATTCTTCTCTACTAGGAGGCAATAAAACTTATTTTAAATCTACTACCTAAAGTTTCTATAGGAATATCTATCATACATTATCATGTCTTATTAATCTTAGTATTTTCAATTCCCTTAAGGTTCTTTTTGCAAATAGTCGATGATTGAATGTTCTTTCTATTTTTTTTATAGCAACAGGCTTATTTGTTAATTTGTCAATTGCTTGTATTACACAACCATATGCTCCTTGACCAACTAATTTTATAAAATAATTTTTCACTTATATCAATCGGCATATATCTTTAATCTAAATAAAATGTATGCCCTTATAGAACATGTTTAGCACTTTCGAACTATTTTTTGTAAGGTTTATATAAATCTATGATCTTTTAGGGTACATTTGATTCTATAATCATATTAATAATCTAATTATTTATATTTTGTCTAATTGATTGCTTTATATTAAAGTTATAAATCAAAAAGCTAAATAAACAAATTATTATCATTTTTATTTTCAAAATTTTGCATTAAAGGTCTCAAATTGTTTAATCTGAAATTAAACCACAAATTATTTTAGAATTAATAATATGAATGAAGCTATATTAGAAAAAACATTAACTTTAAAGAAAGTATTAAAATTAAATTAGTTAAATATGCATTTTAACATTTATTTTGATAAGTTTATTATTAGTTTTCATGATGTTGTGAAATATTTAACAAAATAAATTGGATTATTTTTAGAATTCCTTGTGTATATATTAAATATTGGATTGATGGATCTAATTTTCATATATTATATGTAGGACTCACTTATAAAGAATTAGAATTTTATTAATTTAATTTATTGAGAAGTATCATAAAATTAGATTTTCATATAATAATCTTTAGAATCACTACTAATTAATTATTACAAAAAATTTCACAATTTCAATTTACAATTTATTCTAAATTTCTTATTAAAAATTCACATATCAAATGAATAAGATTTTAGCAATCTTAAGAATTACTTTAATATTTCATCTGATAAATATATGAGATTTAATTGAACAATAGATAACAAAAAAGTTTCATATATTATTTAATAATCATATATTCTGTTTTTAATAATTCCAATATTCTTATAGATTAAGAAATCATTATTATTGACTAATGAATACAACCTTAAATAATTTATTATTGTATATAGTTATCATTTAATTAACTAAAATAATGAATTTTAAATTAATTTTGAATAATTGTGATTATTAAATATAAAGCTTGTCTTGAACATAATTTTATCGAATATGAGAACATAGTGTTAATTTTGTTAACAATATCAAACAATTATGTTTGAAATTATAAAATAATGAATGAGTGATCTTAAAAAGATTGTTTATAATTTTGTCCATCTACACTGTTTAATTGATTTGACCTATCATTCTAGAAAATGGAATGAAATAGAAAATACCAAGAGAACTTAGATGTAATGTATATTTTATCAAAATTTCAAATCTGAGAAAGAATTAATTGTATGAGCAATTCTTTAAATACAGTAATTTACATGTATTATTTTATTCAGTTTTTAGATAATGATTTAAAAAAGTCTGAACCAAATATGATAATTATAAAAATATGGGTCCGAAGTTTCATTATGCTATTAAATGTCAATTTCATAAGATTTTTATATATGAGATGTAATTAATACACTTCAACTCTTATTCGATTTTGCATAAAAATCATACTCATTCACTAGTTTGCCATTAATAAGAATTCTCATAGTTAGGTTTAGCTATTTTGAATTCGAAATTGGCTTGACTATAGCTTACTTAGGTGGTCTATGCCTCAAAGTATAAAGTATTGTTTTGGCTGTGGAATAATTTAAACTACAAATAGCAGCAGCCTATTATAAATTATATACATATATAAGTACATCTTTGATCCTAAGCTTTTTATCGAGCACAAGAGAAATTAACTAATTCTTTCTATCAGGAGATATATGACAGTATTTTCTTTTGGATTTTTGAATAGAAGGCTGGATGCCTTTTTATTACTAACGAGTTTTGACTCTATAAGTATGGAGTGAAGATAAAGAAGCATCATCGAAATTCATCACAATTCTTGAAATTAGAAGTGTTAAAAAAAGATTTTTTAAATAATTTTCCAAAAGAATAAATTAAGTTATCAACTCAGATACGGGAAATCAAGACATGAGTAATGAAATAAATAATATTTCATATTTTCAAGTTTATAAAAAACTTATATTTAAAAAAATAATAGTCTTGCAGACATAAAAAAAACTGAATCAATTAAATGAAATTGATAATTATTACTATAAATTAAATCACAATTTTGGGTATTAACTCTTCAACATTTCCAAAACATCAACAACTTCGTAACAAATAATCTGAGTTGATTTCAAATCTGCATTCTAATAAATTGGTAAATATAGAATCTAATGTAAATCTATTGAATAAAATTACATTTTTTAAATATGCTAAAGTACTGTTCGGATATTAGTAAGAACTTCTAATAGGACTTTCAACAATATCCAATTATATCACTCCCATATAGGCATCAATCCCCTTTGAATTTAAACCTTATATGTCGTTTCAGGATCTGCAACAACTACTGGGTAAAGCCCGAGTTGAAAATAACTTTAAATTTCTATTTTACCAAAATTTTCTCTCCTCAACAGCATGTCCTGGTACAAGCAAACCACCTTTCTTCAAAATACTCTGACCAACTAATTATCTAGATATAGACATATTAAATTAATCAACATCAAAAGTTTTCATTCCATCATAACCAACATAGGATCAGGAACTCTAAACCTATAAGTTTATACATAATCAGCTGAGTTTTTTTGGAATCCTCGAATAATATTGACTACAAATTCTTTGTAATGCCTAATAGAAAAGAAATTGCTAAAAATCCATCTTGAACTTCTTTTTATTGTTCTGCTATTTAACAAAATCATTTGGATTAAATTTTTTAAAGTTCTCTTCAAATAGCTAAAAGTTTTAATTAATATCTTAGTTTCTTTATGACCATTTTGGTTAAGTTTCTTGAATTGCTTTCATTTTACTATAAAGTACCTCATTATTCCTAATAACACTAATAGATCCTCCAAAAGCAGAATAAGTTTTAATAGAACTAAAACTAAAAGTAGAAAACTCTACATTTGGATTTACTAAGAAATATAGTTTAATTTTACATTTAGCATTAGGTGCATTAAAGCTTTCAGCTTCATCTTCCATTATAAATAAACCTTTAGATTATGCCCAATCAATAATATCAGATGAATCAAATTTAGTCCCAAATACATAAGAAATCATTATTCCTTTAGTCTAATTATACAAACATGAGATACTCTTTATGAATAAAATTTTTTAAATTGATCAAGTGTACATCCTAAAGTGTGAGGATCCACTTCAATAGGTAATGGTATTAGTCCATTTAATCTTAACACTTAAACCATTTCTGGTATGCCTATTCCTGTAATTATGACTTCAGAACCTGGTGGCCAATTTAAAGCCTATTATAATGACAAATAGTTTTACTTGTAATATTATATCTGTTGAAGCTCTTACACATAGAGTCACAAGTATTTTTTATTTTTTTAATCTTCCAAGTCATATTTCTTCTATCTAAGATATTTCAATTAATCTTTACTATTGAATATACTTATCTTAATCAAATGGTTTTATGTATGACCATTATGTATTGAAGAGATTTCTATATTACATATCAATATAGAGAGCAGAATAATTTATTATCTAATCAGTCCTAAGCATATAATGTAATTAAATAATATATTGCAATCAATTTGCTATTTAATCATTTTATGTGATGATTTGATATCAATTGATTCTTTCAATTAGTTATTGTTGAAATAATTATAGACTATGAAAATAAACCAAAGAAAGGTATTCTAAAATCATAATGAAATCTCAAAATTATCAAAAGATGTATAAAAACATCTATTGAATATTTCAAATATTTGCATTTATATATATTTAAATTAAGAATAGATGATCTATTTAATGTTGTAATTATTATATCAAAAACACTTCAATTGTACTGAAATTAAGTTAATGAATTACCTTGTGAAATCCAATCAATTCATAATTTTCTCTGAAACATCTTCTGCATACATTCATGCCATATTTTCTAATCAAACCTTATCTGGCAGCACATACTCTGCATTCTATGAAATGTCAATTTGAATTACCTCTTGAATCCTTTCCATAAGTTCTTGGGTGAGTTCTGAATAAATGGTTTGGCATGCTTTGTTTTATTTTATTTAAATATTTATTAAAATCATATTAAAAAAAATTACAATATAATAAAAATTATATAATAGAATAGATGATAACTATAAACATAGAGACACCTAATCATTCAAGATATTAAGGGTTGCTTCACAAAATAGATACAACAGAAAATACAATTTTATTACATTCTGTAATTAATTATGGAAAAGCCAAAAGACCCATTAAATAAATTATTTCAGATACAGAAAAACATAATTATTTTGTATAATTTCCTTTAGAATTTGTTAAACCAGATACAGTTATTACAACTAATGATGGAAAATCTTATAAAGCAAAATTATCAAAAATAGATCCTTATACTAAATTTCCAATTTTCCAGAATATCTAATTAATATGTAAATAATGTGAAGAAGGTGAAAAAAAATCTTTTGATTTCAAATCACATAGAGTGATATCAATTAATAAAAAATAGTAAATTAAAATGAAATAATCACTTCACTTTCAAAATAAATCTGTAGATCTCAAATCATCATATCCACCTTGTATCACTAATAATTATAGATAAATGGCAAAATTTAAAGAATTAACAGAATAAATAGGTTATAGACCTAAATTAAAATGTAAAAATTTATGATATGTTTAATTAATCTATATATATATATTAATTCATTTCCATTTTCCAATAACTTCTAAAATTGTTGCTAGAATATCTGCAGAAACTTTTGCAAATCTCTCTGGATTGCTGAGAATATCATTCCTAACTTCAAATAAAGTGCCAACTATTGGTTTAGCAAATGTCAAACATGCACTAGAAAATGTTGATTACAACTATCATACCAATCAATAGAAAAATTTAAACCTTTTTTTCCTGTATAAGGTTCATTAATTCTACAATCATATCCTTTATTTTTTAGTATTTATTGATGTGCTTCTCCAAATTCATCAAAAATGCTAGTCAATATACCTATTTCAACATCTCTCTTCTTTCCTTCATATTCAGGTGTAAATGAATGAATTGAGTATATAAAATTAGGTTTTAATTCATGTATAGTTTATCTGACTTAAAAATGATAATTTGAATGGTATTATATTCTAATCCATTATTCTTCGAGTGATAAATCTGAAAATTTTATATATGTTTTCTTACTTTAATTTAATTCAATTTATTAGTTATCTCCTGTTTATCTAAACAGTGATTCTGATTAAATTTACCTATTGACATCACAATAAAGTCGACTGAATATTTTTGGATTTTATACCTATATTTACTATGAACTAGAGTAGATTCAGTCTAATTGGCTAAATATTTTGCTAAATTCAATGCTCTATATTCATATAATTTATTTACCCTATATCTACAGCCCAATGAGTGTTTGCAAAATTTGTTAGATCATCTTTAGACCATTCAAGACCTTATGGCAATCTAATTTATTTATATGATTATTTACACATTAGTAGCATGATCACAAGTAAATAACAATCTATTATTGTTCCCATATTTGAAAACATCTGAATTTTCATATTACCTATAATTTTATATTTACATTAAGAAAAATATAATATTTAACTAAATCTATTTGTAATATATTATTGAATTAAGAATAACAAAAACTTTTTGATCAAATTTAATGTCACTTACAAAATTACCCATAAATGACAATGATTATAAATAATCAGGATCTCAATCTATTCAAAATGATGCTACTTTACTTCCAAAGAGAGAATATAAAATGATATCAAAGGAGAAAAAGACTTAGTTGATTAGAACTGTTCTTCTCTAGAAATGCAAAATTAAACGAGTACTCAATATTATTATATTCCCTTTAGATTGCTAAGGATCTTAACATTAATTATGCTACAGCTAAAACCATACTACATAATTATAGAAAAAAAAATATATAATTGGACCAAAAAGAACAACTCTAATAAGCATCCTATTCAAATACTAAAAAATTCTCAAAATTGAATCTCAAAATAATACTGAATGATAAAATAATAAAAGAACAGGAATACGTAATACCCACATTCTGAAAATGAATATATTCATATATATTATTTATATGAATTTCTACTCTAAATTTTATATTATTCTATATTTAAAGATGTTATAGGACAATAAATATGAAAATTGGATAATTTTATTACATAAACAAGAGAGTTCAGTAAATACTTAATTAATAATATATAATTTTATAACTATAATAATATAATTGCATTTATTAAGCATAGTTATATATTATAACGATTTATTAAACATAGTTATACATTATTATTATGCTTAAAAGGCTTTATATTCTTTTTCTTATAAAAAAGAATTCAATTAGATAAAAACTTTAATACATTATTGGTTATAATTGTAAGATTACATTTTTAGATGATACAAGTACTATTAATGAATAGCTTTAAAAAGTAAGTTTTATATATTAAATGAATAGATGGGATATAAAAATTAAATTAATTATTTTTATATTAGCTAGTGTTTCAAAAATGTATTAATATTAGTTAATAATTTAGTAATATAAATAATATATTATACACAACAATAAATTAAGTGAATGACTATTCAGGATTATGTCATTTCTTTTAGAAAATCAGACTCACAACTATCATGCATATCAGAATCAGATTTTGATATCTCAGTTTATTTTTAAGTGAAAAAATATTTTTAATCAAAACTTACTATTAATGGTGTTTATTATTTCATAGAGAATTCTTGACTGGATCTATTGGAAGTTTAGAATTTTTCACTACTGGTTGAAGCACTTAATTCTGATTATTAAGTTTCAATTTGTTTTTGATAATCTTTAATAGTTATGCATTAATTGAGTAAACTTTTTATTACATCTTAATGATGTGATGTCCACTCTTCAATAATAATTAGTGTAATTTTAGATGACAAAATTTCTTTTTTGTATTTTTAAGTCATCTGAATTTCTTAATCAAATTGAGAGAGAATATTATGAAATGTATCATCATCAACTTCTGATAGAATTTCTTATCTATTACTTAAAATATCATTTTATATATTAAAAGTAACAGATTATATTTGAGTTACTTAATCAAGTAAATTTTTGAATGTTTTATCTAATTCCTATTCATGTGTATTTAATAAAGTCATTAACTCTTTCTTTTTTTATTCTAATAATGTTTAAATGTATTTAAATTGATGTTCAATTCTACATTTCTATTAAGCATAATGTTTTTTTATTGTTTATATTTTTGAATTCAAACTCTTAATACTATTTTGATCTTCTTAAGAGATATCATTGCAAATGTTTAAAAACTCTTCAAGAATTTCATCTTTATTTAAAGAAGAACATAAGCTCTCTTGCACACTCTAATGTATTTACCATTACTTTGACATATTAAAAAAAAACAATATTATATATATTAAAAGTATATTGTAATACTTAATTGATTGTTAATATCACTCTCCATCTGAATCAGTTTAATTATTAGAATTATTATTACCTTCTTCTATATCATTATCATGATCAGATTGATCTTAAATAACCAATTCATAACTTTGATTATAATAACCTATTATAATAAATAACAATTAAATATACCAGGTATTTTATTATTATTAGATAAAGTATTAAATGGAGCAAGTACTTCATTATCTAATTCAATATCCATATTTTATGGAGCCATTTTACTACTAAAAGTTAAATGAATATAATCCCCCATTACTTTACTAATAGTTGCAGTAATCCATTATTTTTAATCACTTTAAATATAATATAAATATTACTAATAGTCTATTTTCTCATCAACCTTAACATTTTTTTCAGTCAAATCATCATCTGTATCAAAATCATCATTTAATTTAAATGGTTCTTTGGGCAAATTGATATATTATAGTTTCTTCCAACTTAATAATTTTGCATATCCTTAAGAAGTATTGGGTAGATAAATATTATGTAATCTATGTTAACATTTTTGTGGAATTGAATTATTGGCAATTAATCTATCATTTGGATGTGGTTATGTATTATTGATTTCTATTATCCATTACCAGAATTTTTAATTTTTGACCATCCATTAATGAACTGCTTAATTCTTGGAGACTATCTATATATAATTGAGAATATATATATACTCTTAAAATATATTGCTAACAAACATCAGTTTCTAAGAAGTATTATCCTTATTTTTACATTATATCCAAAAATTTAGTCATTCCTATATTGATCTAAAATTTAATAATATATGTATTTTACTCTTGTAATTTAAAGTTAATCTTTCATCTAAAATAATCTTTTTAAAACTACTATATATTTTCTATAATCTTTATATTCCCTATCATTTATTAACTTTATGATAGAATTTATAACAAGATCACTTTATTTTTAATTATCCATTGAAATAACACATAAAATATCCGAAATCATTCTAATGGCTAATTTACAATCACCTTCTTCTAAAAGTTATAAAATAAATTGTTAATCGAATTAAAGTAGAATTTACTCCTCTGCAGATAACAATTACTTAAATTCTCCTTTTATTAAATAAGCTATCACTCTCCATAAATATACTCTACTAGTTGAAGGTCCTGAATTCATTGATTTTTCAAATTTCTCTTCCAATAATTCATCATAATAATTTGAAGCAACATCAAAATTTTAATTATTTTATTATCCTAAATAATTATTTGGATCATCATTAATTTTAATTATTTTTACATCATCTATTTTTCTTACAACTTCCCTTTAGGCTATATTAGTATCCACTTTAAGAACATCAAGAACAAGATCCAACAATTTTCCAACTAATCTTTTTGATATTAAATATTAAGCATTAAATTTGTTTAATTTAGCAAATTTATAGAAAAGATCATAAAATTCTACTGAATTTTTTAAACTCTTTTTTAATTCAGTAATCATCTATATCCAAACATTTATTAATGAAGCTACTAATGATTTTGGTTTATCATCTACAATTTCAAATAAATCTTAATAATCTTCTTATTATTAAACTGTCTCAATTGCTGTAATTATCATTGAAATTACAAATTTTCTTACCATTTTTTTTGAACAATCAAATTAAAATTCTCTTATATATTATTATTAATTGAAACATTTTAATAACCAATAAGAAGTATTAGGTGATTTTCTTAATAATACTTATATATCTAAAATATTATTTGTAACAAATGTTTTATCATTTTCTCTTACTGCACATGTCAAATAAAAGAAAACTAGTTTTTATATAATTTAATCTTAAACTTATTATTATTATAATTAGAGTTTAATCAAATTCTACATAAAATTAAAGTATTCTGGACTAAATATAAATCTTTGAATTTGGAATTTTCTATTTTCATCTTTAATTTCATCTAAAAATTAAACTGTTTTCTAATCTATTTCTACATTTATTTATTATTATTGATCAGCTATGTTTATAGGATATATTCTTTCATAAAACAACATATAAGCATTTTTAGATTAATCTTAATTCTTTAACATTTTATCTGCACCACCAAATGCATCATTCTTAAGATCTTTTATATTTGTAGAAGTCACTAAAATGTCATTGAATTCATACCATTTATTTAAATCATCCTTATCTTAAATAATTGAATAATAATGTTTACTATTTGCTTAACCCATATGAATAACAACTCCTGTTAATCTATATTAATAATATTCTTAAGGATTATCTTATTCATTTGAATTATTTATCCTATTTTCTTATTATCTCAATCCTTATTAAGAATAAGGCATCATATCTAATTCAAATGGAAATTCTATTCTATCATTTATTTTAGCTTTTGCCATCAAATCAAAATCAAAATAAAATCTTTTCAAAACAAGAACGAGATGATCTGGTAATTTCTTAATACACATTCTCTTTAATGCATTAACTTTCTTATTACATTATTCACAATTATATGCATTTTCTCCTTCAAGTAAATCTCCATGTACTAAAGTTTATAGACATTCTCCTAAATTCTTCTTATTTACAACAGGTAGAGATATAGCAAAGAAGGGTTCTTCTCTTTCAGATTAATGAGGACAAGTCTTACAAATAATTTCATTTGACATTACTCCACCAAAGAATCTTTTAACTAAATCTTCATCTGAAGTTGATTTAATATTTAATTCAATTCTATCCATAAGTAAATTAAAAAATTCATCAACATCCATTTATTAAAAGACATTTATTGGATTTCTATCTAAATCTTTAAAAGCATAACAGAACTTTTTTGGATTATGATATTATTTTTAAGAATATTTTAATGCTAAAAATAAACATTTCAATTAATGCAATAGATTCTCTTCTTAAACACAATTATTCTTGTCTTCTACCTTTAATAATTTTTCTCTAAATGCAGTCACCATATATAATTATTAAAGTAAAGAATTCATATAAGAAATGCCTGCTAAATTATATAAACCAACATATCCAGTTGATGATTTTTCATTAAATTTACTTTATATATTCCAATCATTTAAATTTTTAGTTCTCCATGTGCTTGTAGAATGTAAATGAGAAATAATGTCTAAGAATTTATTCATATTTTATTAATTTTTTAAGAGAGTAGATAAACAATTAAATGCAGCAGTTCTTGATTATTAAGATTTACATTTGGATCTTGTTTCTTCCTCATTTTCTAATAAATAACTTAATATTTACTCAAATAATTAGTTATTATTTGACAAATGAGGAAGCTTATCTATAATAGCATTCAAGAGTTTTAATAAACCAATTAATATTTAATCTTAATCTTTAATTTTAATTTCATTTTTTGGTAATTATTATAGTTTTAATTTGATATAGGACAATAGATCTTCCAAATCAAAATTTTCTATATTTAAATTATTTTCCTATTATAAAAGATTACAACAAAACTCAAAAAAGCGTTTACATTTTTATTTGTTATTTTTAATTACATTTTTTAGTACATCATCAAATAATATTTTAATTAATAATTTACTTTCTTAAGTATTCTTGAAATTTAATAATTAAATGCTATATTCTTTTTTGAGTTCTTAATTCTCATGTTCTACATAATAATTATAAATTTGTTATTATAATTAATGATTTTATCTTACATATTATTTACAACCAGATTCATGTAAATAATTAAAACATCTTCTTAAAAGACGAGTTTCATTTTGATTCATTTCTTTTTATTAAAATGTTTTCTTTTATCCTAATTCAAATTTTTTCTTTGTTTTAATGTAATAACTGAGTTCTTAAATTATTTCTAATATCTTCTATTTAATTTAATCAATTATTTAAGGCTCATTTATTTTAATATTAGAATGACTTAGTATATCTAAATATGTTAAACAAGATTTAATCTCAAGTGGTCTTTACTAAAATTACAACTTTTAACCTAAGAATTTTTGAGTTACTAAATTCACTCCATCAGAATTATTAAATTATTCACACCATTATCCATTTTCTAATAATGCTTATATGATTTATAATAAATAAAACATTTCAAAGAATGAGTGATCTAAGTATTTTTTCCAATCTTTACAATTTTCAATTTAATTTTTTATTTAAATATTAGTAGGCAATCTATTAATCAAATCCCAAACTTAATTCAAGAATTCTGTATTTTCTTATTTATTAAGTAATTTGAATAGAATATCAAAAGTACGTTATTCTTAAGAAAAGTAATTTTTAGGATGACTTTTGTTATTGATTCTCACTTTTACTTAAGCCATATGTTGGATTACTTGACTAACTAAACTTTCTACAATATCAACTTATTATTCAATTAGTTTGTTATCAACAATAATATCTAATTACTAATATGCTACTTATAAATCTTCAGCTATTTTTTATTTCATTTCATTAATTGTTGTTTTATCTCCTACTTTAAATTCTTTAATTGTAATTTAATTATTTGTATTAATGATTTATACCATAAATTAAGTATAGCTATTAGGTTTAATTGGTTTCTTTAATAATGGACCACTTTAAAAGTAATTGAATAAAGATAATAATAGATTAATTGATCTAGTAGTTAAACTAGGACATTATTATTATATTAATTCTAAACACTTATCCATCATTTCCTAATATATTTTATCACATTTATTATCTAGAGTTTAACTTAGATTTGTATAAAGATTAATTATAAAATTAGCAATTTGATCAAGCAAGCCTAGATCTTTTACCTTGGCAAAAATTTACCAAATGGCATTTTTACCTTCAAAATTATGATCATTTACAATGAAACGGATAGAATTTACAAAATAATTCATAATCTGTCTAGAATAATTGTAGGATTTGAAAAACACTAAAAATAATTCAAAGTCTTCGATTGTGTAACTAAATTATTAATCAAAAACTTTTACTTTTCATAATCATTCCTTTCAGGATTACATAACACTTAAGTAAAAAACTTAGATTGGCCCTCTTTATCAAAATATACTTAATTAATTTCAAAAGAAGAAATATTTTGTTAATAATTACTGATAAAAATTTGATTTAATATTTTTTTCTATATTCCACCTTTAGTTTTAGCAGACAAAGCATCCCATAATCTAAAACTTTATTAATAATTAATTTTTAGATCAGTTTATAAAAGTAAATAATTTAACATCTATAATCTAAAAAATACATTCTAACTAAATTTCTAAATTCCATAAATAATGATATCTTAAGGTTTCTCATTTTTGAAATATTATCTTACTTTCTCCATATAAACTTCAACATCTTTAACAAAAAGTTCTATAATATTATATTTATCATCTGTAAATTAGATCAATTCCTTTTTACTTTTATCATCCTTTAATTGTTTATCAAGAAAATAGTGAACAAAACTAATAGCCTAATAAACAGATTTATGATTTCCAATCAATTCAAAACATTTTCCAAAATAATAAGAAATGAATTATTTTGTTTATGGAATTTATTAAATAATTTTACGAGCTGCTTAAAAACATTGCTCTTAGATATTACTATCTACTAATGGGTTTTCCTTATCCTAAAGTAATTCCCATAATTAGTTGAATGTCATAAATCTCTTATTTGTCTTTATTTGTAATTATTATTTATGAAATTTCTAAGATAAAGCTGCCTCTGTAAATGTTCCGATCATACTCACAATATTTTCATTATACTTTGTATATGGAATTTTCAATATATGATTGTAGAGATTCTCAATACCTTAAAATTAGAGAACTGGTGAGATTGCTTTAAAAAATTCATATAATGCTAATTAAGTTGTTTCATGTTTGTTATAATTATTTAACCATATTTTATCCACATAATCATTCTAAAAAACTTGATTTTTACATAAGAAAATAGCCACATCACTTGATCTCTTCATTAATTCTGGATGTGCTGAATCACCTAAAAGTGTATAATCTAAAATCTTATTCTAAATTATCAATTAAATAAATTCATCCTTGTTCATAGAGTTTTTCATCATTTCTATTTAACTATTTGTTTCAAATTTGAATTTCTCAATAAAATCTTTTATCTCACAAAGACCTTTGACTCTTTTCTCAAGGAAATTAGACTTCAAAAATGTCAATGCCAATTATAATTAAATTTCATCAACTAATTTATTTAAATTATCCTATGAATATCCTTTAAAGAAATAATATTGCATTTCTTATACAATTTCTTTAATTTAATTAATATCTGTATCTTTGATATCTTAAATTGTCAGATTAGCTACTCTTTATTAGAACCATTCCAATGTCTTTTTAGCCATATTACTTTATTCTTACTATGGAAAATATTATGATAAATATTATTATGTTAATACAATTTTTTACATGGCTTTAAGAGGAATATAATTATATTCTCCTCCTTAATATGGTTTTAATAAGTTTTCCCAACTTTAAAGACCTCCAATAGAACGAAAGTATGACATGGTTTTTAAATAAAATTACCATGATTTTTAAATACATTTAACTTCATCACCAGCTTCTGGTTAAAGTTTCCAATCCTCTATATTAGGATTAGTTACAAATCCTTAGTAGACTGGTACCATAAAAGTCTTATCTATCAATTACTATAAATGATCATGATTTAACTATATTGTAATAAAAAAAAATACATAAAAAAAAGAATTCTATTATTTTAAAAGTCTCTTAATAGATCCAAATAACATACAGAATGCTTCACTAACTTCTTATAAACAACTTGCTATTGATACTCGTTCATCAATAATATAAAGTTCATTATTATTCAAATGTTTCATATACTAATTTTATAGATTGATTTACATCTGCAAAATATTTTGGAAATTAGTCAAAATACCATTTAATGAAGTTATAATAAGTTTTAATGTATTCTAATGCAATAGGTAATTCTTTTGGTTAGATTTGATTTGAAAGCACCATGTCCAAATAAATAAACTATCTAACTCGCACACACTGAATAATCTCAATAGGTGTAAATCCCTGAAAATTAGTTTACATAATTGTTATTAATTCCTTTGTATATTTTTCACAATCTTCTCTTGAATATTGTAAATAATCACGAGATGTTTTTTATTGTTTCTAGTCATCACCCGTGTAATCTTGATTTAAATGATTATTTACTTTAAGTAGATCTTCTTGCAAATTATACTCGATTTTATGATAATTTAATTATCTAGTCAATGTTTATACACACAAATATACCTCATTTTCTTTTTTTGATAATCCATCATAAGTGACTTTAATTTCCTTATTTGTTTTCTACAAAATGTATGCTAATTTAAATTTTTTGCTTTCTTGATGATAAACATCAACATAATTTCCAACGAATAACTGTTCACTTAATTCAGGTTTCTTTTTAGTATTCTTGATGTCCATATGTTATTTAAATTAATATTTATGAATATTCAATATAATTTCACCATATAATATTAAATACATTAATACTTTTATCTTACTTTTATTATAAGTCTTATTTCATTATCAAAGTCTACAATATTATTTTCTATAAAAATCATCAAAGTTCTTTCATCTCTATAATCATTATATAATAATAATATATATATATATCTAATAACCAATTACTTTACTTATAACAATAATAAACTGAATCACTAAATTTTATGAATTTATTATGTTATAAAATCTAAAAATTTAATAATAATAATAAATTTTAATAATGAATAATGACTTCAGATTCATTCTAAATAAAATCAAAGCAACTTAATAAAATACATTACGCTAAACTTGTTTAATTTAATTATCCTTATCTTAAATAGAAGAAATCAATAAAACTATACCAATCTTAAAACAAACTTTGACAATCTATAATAATCATAAAGATTCTTTAATCCAAAATCCTATTATTCTCATTCCCAATTTGATTATTATTCAAAATGAATATTTGGTCCTTTCAAATTGCACAATTATCAAATTTAAATCAAAATAAGGATAATGCATATAACTCTCAAACGGCATAGGAAACCTATTAATCTTTTTTCTTAATAATGAACATTACAAATAGTGGATTACTAATTTAAAATAATTCTGTAAACTTTCTAATTTTTCTAAGAAATTTTTTGTCAAAGAATAAACTGTTGCAGATTATTACTTAATCTAACACAAAAAAACTAATAAATATTATATTGCTAACATGTGTTCAATCTCGAATACACAATTAGAACTCTTAAATAGTGAAATTCAAACTTTAAGAAGTGTTAAACATACCTCTCTACTAGATTTAAAATGGGTTTATTAAGATTGCCGTTTCATATACTTGATTTACGAATATTTTCGATGTGAAAAACTTACAACCTTATTAAAATAAGGATTAATCTTAGATTAAACATAATTAGCATCTGTAAAGAATTGATTTATTTGTAGATCATACTATAATTATTATAGTTAACCAAATTCTTAAATAAATAATAAATTTATCATGGTAACATCACTCTCAATAATATTTTAATTAATGTACAATCCTCTTACTTATCCATTTTCCTTATCAATATGAAGCCTATCAATAAATTTGATTAAGACACTATTGATTAATATAAAAAATCCATTGAAATTAATTATCTAGCTCCTGAAATACTTGAAGGAACCTCAAATCCTTCTATTGAAACCGACTTATATCAGATAGGAATAGTATTATATTTCTTAACATTCTACATTAAATAAGATAAAGATGATGGAAAAATGGATTAAATTAAAATGGAACTCATTAATTAAATGGAAGAATACTTTATTGAAGTATCTAAAATATAATCTAAGTAAATTAATTTACAATAAGAATATAAAATGGCTTATAGTCCTTCATAATTAGATTTATTGAAGAGACTTTTAGAGAGAAAAGATTAAAGAGTAAAATTAGAAGAGGCTATGAAACATCATTGGTTTGTTAATATCAAGTAGAAATTTAAACCAAAATAAGAAAGAAGGAAATAACATTTACCATCTTTAAATACTATTATAGAACTTTGTGAATAGAGTGAACATACTAAATCATTTGTGAATAATTAATTAAGATTTGATGATGAATAAGGTAATATCTTATATATATATATACTTAGTACTTGATGAAAATAATTTAATTTAAGAATTTATGTCAGAGTTAGAAAAAAATAATAACTAAAAACCTCCTTCAAGAGAAAATCATGAAAAATTAAAAGATTTTTAAATTTTCAAAACATCATATGAGTAATAGAAAACTAATACTTAAAATCAATTCAAAGTTTCAAAAAGTGTTGTTTGATATTTAAATATTTGTCAATTTTATATAAAGTCAAAACTGCGATGAATAGGATATTGGCTATTCAAATCCTGTTAAGGTTGTACTGAAGTCCATTAACTGCCAATTTAATTAAAACCTTAAGGAGAAACAAATGGACATGGTTAATTCCTGTTTAAAGTTATAATCATAAATAATACAGTTGATTAGTTTAATTTTCATTTTATAGTGATGAATCATATAGATTTCTAAAATATATTTGAGAGTTGTTCAAATTTTAATTAAAATCAATATTTTGAATTTGGCGTTCAGGATTTATGATTTACATATTCTAATAATTCATCATTTCATTTTATTTTAATGATGAATATCTAAGAGCATTAAAACCAAATAGAAAAGTTTCGTATTATTAAAGTTATTTCATAAACCCAGGATTGGGATTAATAATTGGTCTTTGTTACTAAACATATGAAAATGCTTAATCTAAAGTCATTTTAAATGTTTTCATTAGATATGCTATTACAATAGTAGCAGATCGTGAAATTCCAGCATAGCAATGCACTAAAACATTTGTAAACTATCTATAATAGTCGATAAAATCTATGGCTTATTAAAAATATTAGCTTAAATTAACAAAGTCAGCATCATCTACTCTAATAAACTAAATAACGATTAAGAATTTATATTTACCATAAATGAGATGTTTCCATCATAAATATATTCCTATGTACTCATTGTAGTCAAAATAGCTCCAATTTTATAGAAATTCAATAAGTTTCCGTTTCCAGCACTTTCTATATTACCTAAATATAATCCTCCTTTTTAATTTTAGCCCTAAACTATACAATCCATCAGATCTAAGTGATTATATGCAATACTTGTTTTGATTAGACTATAGGATTGAAACATTTGAATAAACAGAGAAAATAATATGATTTTATAAAACTTAACTTAAATGCTATAAAGATTAAAATTTAGAATATACTAAAAATTCAAGTATTTAAATTGTATTCATTATGGAGAGAATTTAGTTATTAAAAAATCTATACAACTTAAATGAAAATGACATATTTAGAATATAATGATAAATGATTTTATTATTCTAAAGAATGAGAGATTTATTTATAATGCATCTGATAATATTTAATTAAATATAAATTAGGAAAGAATAAATTAAATTTAGATAATATGAAATGGATAAATAAGTTTTATTGATTTTTCATATTAAATAATAAGAATTAAGGCTAATGAAAGATTTAAGAAATATGTATTAATTAGATTAAAATATCAAGTGAGTTATTAACGTGATTTAAATAGTATCTCTGAATAAAAAAATATTGTTATGAATTCTAATAAACATACATATCTTTTTGTAATAACTTTGAAATTAAGAAGAGTTAAATAAATTTGTACTTGTCAATATAAAATTTAAATTGTATTTATATAAATAATTTTAAGAAACTTATATTTTAACAGAAAAATTATGTTATTTAAAGCCTATTTAAGTACTGATTAAATTAATTATAATATTTTATTTGCAATCATTAAAGGAAATTTTTTAATTACACTAAAAATAAAAGATCTTAATTTAATGCTCTTCTAAATCATTATAAATTTAAGGTTGCAATGAATAATTTTACATTTAAAGGCTTTAATCAAATATCCAATTATGAGAAAATAATCAGCAAAGCAGGATGATGAATTTAATAGGAAATTTGTAATACATGGTCTCTAAATTATTATCTATACAAAATTAATTAATATTAAAAGGAAACTCAAACACTTTGATTAAATAATCAGGTAGAGATGGAATTGTCAAATCATTTCTATTTTTATCCAAATTGAATTTTTAAGAAAAATAAATCTCTTTCCCTTTCTGTTTTAAGGAAGTCAAATTAACTAAACTTAAGTCATCTTTACAAAACTCTATTTTAAATTAAGAGGCAAATGAGAAGTTACGTTATATGATTTTATTTATAATTATTGTCATCATCAATCGCAAAGAGCTACGATTACAGGAAGTTTTGGGTCAAATCTCTCTTTCCCTTTCAAATCTTTTAATTCAATCACAAAAACAAATCCAACAGTAGTACCTTAAGCTTTATTGATTAATTCATTTGCAGCTACAGCTGTTCCTCCAGTTGCTAAGCATATAATAAATTATATACCTAATAAATCGTCACAAATTAAAATTTTAGATCCTGGCTCAAAAGCATCTGCTTGAATTTCTATTATATCACTACCATACTCCAATTTGTATTCTAAAGATATCTTCTCTCCTGGTAACTTGTTCTTCTTACGAATTGGAATGAAACCTTTGTTCATTCTTTATGATAATAAAATTCCGAAAAGAAATCCTCTTGATTCTAATCCTGCAATATAATCAAATTCAAAGTTGATTTTTGCTACGAAATAATCGATCACTTTGTTTAGGACCTCTATGTTTTTTAATAAAGGACATATATCTCTAAAATTTATTCCAGGTTTAGGATAATTTGGGATGCTTCTAACTGTTTTATCAACCAATTATGAAATATCTAATTCCATTTTAATAATTTATGAGTAAATTTGTTATTAAAAAGAGTTATATAAGCAGATTAACATTAATTATGTAATACATTTGATGAATTCAATAAACTATAAAGAATAATTATAGACCTCAAAGAATTTTCCTTTAAAATTATATCTTTAGTAATATTATTTATTATTTATTGAATAATAATATATATTATTAATTTACTTATAATTATTAAAATAATACATTTTCATAATATTTCATATCTTTTTAGAATAGATATATTAATAAAGTAAACAACATATACATACATTAATGAATGTAAACTTCTGGCAATAATAAATTCCTTAATAAAAATCAATTGATTTTGCTGAGTATAGATACATTTATAATAGATTTTTATATGTAAATTTATAAATCATCTAAAGATAAATAATTTAGGGTTATTAGTATATTTAGATGTTGATTAATCATTTAATATTTTAATATTAAAACAAGAAATAGATAATTCGAAAATTATCATTATAGTCAGGCCAAACATTGGATCAATAGCCTTCGATCAATAAGGTAAAGTTATTAAACTATTGAAAATATAAATCAATATATTAGGTAAGAAATATGATTATTTTAAATAGGTCATTTTGAAAATGGTGAATCAATCTTTATTTATTCTTAATTTTACAAATGCTTTAATGAAATAAAGAATATTTTCCTATTAATATTTATCATTTAAATTGAATTATATATATGTAAAAAGAGAATAGAATTCTCAAAGGTGAATGCTTAAGAATTAGGATTATGTTTATATATTTAATTAGTATAAAAATATTAATCAATGATTTTTATATTTATTTTAGGGTAAATAATTATTTAAATGATTATTGATTTTAAATTTATTTAGCCATCAATTAAAATATTAATAAAATCTATATATTATCATTTTATTTCACATCTCTTAATATATAATCTCTTACTTTCATAATCATTAATAATGAACTTAAGAAATTATTAATTCAATTATCCATAATAACCCAATTATCCATTCTTTATAGTCTATTTGTCTTAATCTATTTCAAGATTAAACGATGTATAACCTTCTGTAATAATTGGATTATGAAAAAATTGATTGTACTTAACTTAAATTAGAATTAATCTATTCATTAGTTAGATTTATAACAACAATGACACTTTGATTATAAGTCAACTTTTGATTTATAATTAATTTATAATGGATTTGTTTATTAGATTCTTTCCATTCAATTTCAATCAAATTATTGCAACAATGTTTGAATATATCTTCTTAACTGAGATGTTAAAATGGATTCAAAATACCTATGTTTCCATTAAATAAATTTCTGCAAATTATTTATAGATCTGGATTAATCAATTAATTGAATAGTAATTTTCTAAGCTTCAAAGCCTAAGCATAATATTCACAATCTTCATTAAGAATTTAATTAAATTATCTATCTATTAAAATTTAAGATTATAATTCTTAACTTATTTAGAAATCCTTCTTTCCATTTTTAATGCTTAAATAACAACTATCAGATAAATCATATATTTCATTTATATTTTTATTATTGCATATATATTTACTAACAAACTGACATTATTAAATCGCAGTTCGTACACTTTTTCTTTGTAAGGTAAAATTTCAAATCTTTCTACTTTTGGAATCTTTAATAAATGAGTTTATTTCAATTCATGTTTAAAAGAGTCTTATTTTAATATTTGGAGCTGTGTCTAAATTTTATTATAGTAAGAAAAAGTATAACAATAATATACAATAATATATTAATCATAAAATTCAAAGTACAAAATATTAAATATAATTTCAATGATTAGGTAATTGTTGTTAAATTAACTTTATTAAATTTTCTTAATGACTCTTATCAATCTTATTTTTCTCTATGAATTAAGAGGCTAATTTTGCAGCTGTATCATTTTAATTTACTATAATCCTCTCTTTTTTATTGTTATCTATAATTACATCTATAAACATTAATGGTTATTTATGACCCAACTCCTATTCATATATTTATTCTTCTAACTACTGTCTCTTTTTAGAATTACATGTTCCTTATTTAATAATTGCTTAACTCAATTATCTTTATACTCTTCCTTTTATCATTCTTTCAATAGCTATATTACTATTTGTTGTTGGTTTCATCTATACAACTACAGGTTTATTTTTAAAAGTGTTAGGTGTAAATTAAGGTATATTAATTTAGGATTGATTTACTTAATCATTTAACTTCTATTATTTAGATTATAAATATTTTGATTTAACTTGAGCATCATTTATTTATGGATTAAAAGTACATTATTCTTAGTTTATTCTTTCTTATTCTTCAATTAATTTTTATTTCTTTTTATTGTAAATTTAGTCATAATCATTTAAAGTAACATTTTAATGTTAAATTTCTGATGCCACTCTTTTTCTATGTTAAATTGCCAATACTTAAGTTTATTTATTTGTCTTAAAAGATGTATTTACATCTTAATGTAAATCTCTATTTTTTTTATAAGTTAAATGATTCACATTTAATATATTATATTTTTATAGTAATAGATCTGGATTATAGACTCTTAAATTTCCATTAATAAATTGTGTTATTCCATTATTAAATTAAATAGGAAAATTAATTTTGTATTAATTTTCATAATTTGGAATTTATTCGATTTCATTATGATAACCTTACACACATAATAAAAAACACAATAGATTTCTAGATAATATCATATCAAAATCTGGAGGACATTACAAATGTTGAAATATTTGATATTATAATTGATTATTTTCTAATGGAACAAATCCCAAATTATCCAAAATCTAACATAATTCATTTATTGTAATCAAACATAAATCATTTTCAATTTAAAATTAAAATGTCATTTACTAATTATTTTTTAAATCATCCAAAGTTTCACATCTAGCCTAAGTTAATACTTTATAAAATTCCCTAACAAAGTAATGTATAACCAATTTTTCATTATGACTTCCTCTTAAAGAACCTTAAATTTGATTACTACTATCATTTTATTATTTTAATTTCTTAGGTATATAAGTTTAATTATATAATCTATTCACTATTTCGTTTATTTTAGTTTAATCTATTCTTTCTTAATTTGTTTATTCTAGAATAATTGGATTAGACATCTATAATTGAACACTTTACTTATTTTGACTAAGTCTTTCCCAAAGATTCTCTTTATTAGATTTCTTCTTAATTTTTTATTTTGGTGATTGCTGAGTCTATAAAGTCTCAGTACAATCTTGAATATAAATTTTTTTAGGTGACATATAACGAGGTTGTGACATATCTTAAGATTTCATTTCTACGCTTTTTTAACTTATTCTTGGTTTAAATGAACATTATTGCAATTATTGTTATTCATAACTATTTCTTAATTAATTTTTTCTCTACATTAATTCTTAATATTCTTAATTTAATTTATTATGAAGATTTTGTTTTTGAGTCAAAATTCTTGGATTTAGTAAATGATTTTGATTATATTATTATTATTCGTGTATTAAATTATTTTATTAGCTTAAAGGATAAAATTAATCTTCATTATTATTGTCAGTTAAAAGTATGGACTTCTCGGTTAAGGGTGTGATTGGACTATCACCTTATAAAGATTTCATTTATTAACAGAAAAATATTATTAATTAATTATGTTTAATTAAACAACTCAAATATAAATTACATCAATCTATTGATTATTTATTAATGCATTCAATTTTATTTATTGGTTTTTTCTATGGAAATCCTGAAATCTTTATCTTTGGGATTCCAAACTCTTAATAACATTTGATATAATAACTCTTAAGATTAAAAGACAACAATTAGAAAATATAATGATTTTAATTTATAACGTGCTTATCCTGAAAAAACAAATTTAGAATTGAAATTCAACTGATAATGTAACAGTCCCTTAATTATTTAATGTAAATACACAGCATAACACATAATTCTACATGAGTCATTATTAAATAGTTATATTAAAAAAATCTAGAGTATCTGATAGATTATATGTCAAATATTTTTATTCAAAAATGATTCTTCTATCAATAAGGTAATCAATTATCACAATCTAAATTAATGTTCCTTACTCCCAATAATAGAATTGGAGTGAAAAATATATTTATCAAATTTTCTATAATTGTTTCTCTTTCTCCCTATTTTCATCTATTTTTAATTAAACATTGATAGATTGATTAAAATATCAATAATAAAACTGAAAAATTTTAAGTATTTTTCCTAATTTTATTTATTATAAAAGAATTCCTGATCTTTCCAAATTTATTGAGATATTCTATTCAATTCAGCTAAAATATAATAAGACTCTTAATTAATTTGACCATTATGTTATTTTAAACTCATTCTAATAAATCGATTTATAATAATTATATCTAAATTTTCTTTGTTAAATTTGATGTTATTAAAGCACTTAATCCTATATTTCTATAATAATCCAAAGTTCCTAGTTCATTTTTATATACTTATTTTTCATCCTTAATATATTCCATTAGAATATCAATATCGAATTATTCATTTTAATTATAATATTAATTTAATAATGGTAAAACTTTAAAATAAACCAAATAGGAAATCTAAAAAAGCTCTCTAACTCAAAAAACTTTCTGAATAAGTACCTTAATAGAAATATGAAAAATATTAATAAGAAGAACTATTGTTATTTGAAAATGATAATTAAAATGAAAGTGAATAATCTGTCAAATAAGAGTAATAAAATTTCAAAAAAGAAGAAGAAAACAATAGTAATAATCCTTTGAATTAAGAGGAGGATTCTGCATAATGGGTAGATGAATTTGATGAAAAAATATAAGTGGATTTAAGTAAATAGACAAAATTGAGAAAACTTATTAAAAATGGATAAAACCTAGTTTCAGGAAAGGAATACTAAAGAAAATTAAGAGAATTTTATAAAAATTCATAATAAAATAATGAATTCTTAAGTTGGGCATAATCTAAATAGTAAATTAAATAAGAAAAAGACAAATTTGATTAAAATTAATTGAATGCAAATTTAAAAGAATTATTATCATAGAATATATAAAATTAAACAAGCAAAAGCAATTTACTTCCCAATAGAATTATTTAGATTGAATAAGCTGGAATTATAAAAGCAAAAATAAATACTGTTATTTAATCAATTAGTTTTCATAAGAAATTACCAATATTTGCAGAAGGAGGGTTTGATAAATTAGTTAGGATTTATCAATTCAATCCAAACAAATAAATACAAGTAAAATAATATTTCTATCTATTTAGCTTATCAAATCAATAGGTCTTGAGAAATTCCCAATATGTAAATTATAATTTATGAATGAAAATAATAATATAATAGTAGCATCTCCATTTAAAACATATCTGATTGAAGTGGATATTAATACATAAAAGTATAAAAGAATACAATCTACTTTATTTGCTAAACATTTTAATTAATCTGGGAAATATAATAGATAAATAGAATTTGCAATTAGTGAAGATGACAAATATATAGCTTTATTTAATGAATCTGGTTATATACATATATTAAGTGGAGATAGTAAAATTTTATTGAATGAATTTAAATAAAATGAAGCATGTAAAGCAGTTACATTTGCTGATGAATTTTTAATATCTGCAGGTCAAGGTGGTAAGATTTATTAATGGTCTTTATAAAAATAATAAATATATAATGTTTTTCATAATCCAGGAGGATTTGAAGTGAATTGTTTAGATTTTAAATTGGATCTTTTAGCAGTTGGTAGTAGAACTGGTATAGTAAATATATTTAAATTAAACTCTGCTACAAAATAATTCAATAAAGATCCAATTAAAGAAATATAAAATTTAACAACAAGTGTAAATGAAGTTTAATTTAATAAATTTTGTGAAATTTTATGCATAAGTTCTAAATGGAAAGACTCAGCAATAAAATTAGTACATGTTGATACTTTTACAGTATTTGAAAATTGGCCAACTATGACTACATGTTTGAAAGTATATATTTTTGTATAAAGATTAGAAAATCTCAGCAATAGGAATAAGTAATGATTCTAGATTTTTAGTGATAGGAAATGAAGATGGAGAACTAAGAGCTTTTCGTTTGCTACATTATTGATATTGTTGTATATTAAAAGAATAATTAATTGAATGAATGATATTTTAAATGTTTAATTTAAAAATTAATATGTTTGGTATAATTACATATACTAATCATGCTCTTTGATCTGTTGTTAAGAATTTAGCATACAATAAAGTATCCTTTTAAATATCCATAGTCACCATAGAATATATTATACCAATCAAGACTATAACAAAGAAAACTCCAAACCAAACATAAATTTAATAAGTGGTTGCATTCATAACATATCCAGAAGAGTTAGTTTACTAATAAAATTGTTATGGAATATTATACAGTAACTTAATTTAACATTCTTGTTCTAGTTTCCATTAAAATTCTTTAAACTTTTGCTGATTCCTTAGTTGTTGTAAGTTAAGGATTCTTTTCTTCTTCGATTAAAATGAGACCAAACAATTCTTCATTTTCAAATGTATTTCTAAAGTTTTTAGAAAGCTTAATATTATTTATTATAATACTTTTTTATGGGCAATTCTCATCATATCATAAATCATTTCTATTTCTGTTTCTTTCATGATTTTTTCTAATTTTGCAATAGATTTATTAATGATTGATAACATATTGGGTTAATTGGCTAATTAATTTATAACATAAATATACATTTTTTAAAAAGTGTGGATAGTTTATTCATTGCACATATATCTTTTAAGAACCCAATAATTTATTCTTCATTATCTTTATTAATTTCAATCATTTCATTTGTATTGTATTTATATATTTTGTTCTCTTTAGGTGCATAATCAAATGTTGTTCCAAAGAAATTATCAACACATTTTTCTAAACTTGAATCCACTTTATAAGATTTATCTTTATTTGGTTCATACAAATAAACTTCATTCTATATTTTAAATTTATATTTTACATTTTTCCCTAAATAAAGAGTGATTGTCTATTGTAAATAATTGATATCCAAGTTATCCTCATTTTGATAAATTTTGAATCCTAAATTATTTTAGTTGTAAACTTTTGATGCTTTCTAAATCAAAGAATCAGCTAAATTATGGATCAAATAAATACCTTGTTGACCAAAAAGTGATTCCATAAGGGATTTTGAATCTTTGTCTAATACTTTAAAGCTTTAAGAGAATCCTTCAGTTATTCTCTATTATTTTAATTCTTATCCTTAATACAATTTCTCGCTCTCAATTAAAATCATATAGTTCATATCGGTTGGTGATAAGACATTACCTTTACCAAATGTTCTATTTCATGAAGAAATTTATACTTTATCAACTATTCAAATACTTTTTGTTAGTCTGCAGGAATATGTTCGACTAATCCAATATTGTATTTTATCAATTAAGTAATTTGCTTTTGGTTTAGGCCTTCTAAATCATCTACACTATTGCTATTAAATGGGTAAATATAAGCATGTGATGCTAATGCAGATGCAACTATATAAAAATCTAAATTTTGATACCACAAATGATGAAAAGAAGAGTTTTCATTATTTTATTTAATAAAATTTATGAATGATTACTAATATTATTATTTATAAGCCTTTTTTTGAATTGTTAATTTCTTATATATATATATAAATTTTATCTGTTAACTCCTATGAGTTACGATATATCCTAACAGTTCATCGAATTTCGTAAGCAAATTATGAACAAAACTTTGACTACTCCTGCAACCAACACCAGCAAAATACAAACTATTTCAACACCATCAAAAAAATAAGAATTTTCAGTTGACATCCTCAAATCATCAATCTGCAAAAACGTCAAACGTCTAAAAGTTAAATCTGCTATATCAAGTATGAACATCATTAATTACTTTCAGATATTCCATTAAGTCCTCATAAACAAAAAGCATAATCTCCAATTAAGAAATAGCCATTCAAAAGTCCTTAAAGATTAAATTAGAATGAACCAATCCGTAGTCCAAATAAATAAATATACAATAGTACATCAAAAAGTTAATAGTCTTAATTGAATACTTTTTAATTGCCACAAACTTATAGATAATCAGATTATATTGATCAATAAAGCTAAATCAAATTATACTCTTCAAAATATCAAAAAATTATGAATGAAGAATAAGGACTCTATTATAGTCAATTGTAAACTAAATTAGATCAACTCTCCTAAATTATTGGCAATCAAGATGATAGACAAAGAAACTTATTTGAAATCGACAATATGATTAATCAATCTAAATAGATCAATGCAAAATCTAGAGTCTAAAAACATCTTGATAGTTTGCAATTTGAAAGTAAAGCATTACAAAGCGATTTAAATACTATAAAAACTAAAATATCAAGATTTTCTGATTTTACTGATAATTGATATATAAGTTATATATGAGATCATTAAATTTAAGATAAACACCATTATACTAGTTACATAGTTTCAGACCATCGATCTTCTTGATTTCGACAACCTAATATTACTATTGTAAATGATCTGTTATTTGACTAATAATAACTTGCCAAACAAGGACCTGCTACTGAAGTATTACCAGTTTTTATTCCTCGAAATCCTTAATAAAGCAATTTATTTGTGTTTTCCCACATAACATCTCTTGTAAATCCTTTAAAATTATTTAATAACTATTTTACCTTCTTCATCCTAAATAGTACAAAAATGAATCTTTGTATTTACAACCTTTTTAAAAAAATCATCTTTTAATAATTAATTACAAAGTTTTGCTACGTCATAGGCTGAAGATAGATTATTTTTATTATTTAATCCGTGTGGATTTGCATATGTAGTTTAAGTCATTCTTAATTCTCTTGCTTTGTTATTCATTTCCTGAACAAAATATATGATTGGATTCTTTCCTTTAATTTTATTTTAATACATAGCATAAATTCCAAAATTTTCAGCAAATGTCATTGCTGCATCGTTTCCCGATGGTAACATTAATCCATAAAATAAATCATCAATTGACAATACGTCTCCTTTAAGCAAATTAGCAGTTGTGCCACCTACTAAACTTGCTTATAAACTAACTTCAGCATATGTATTATTAGTTTAAACATTCATAGTCTTGCATATATTCTAAACAACATAGAATGTCATTATTTTTGTGATCGAAGCTATCTCCCTTCTTTAATTTTCATTATATGCATATAAAATATCTCCAGAATTTGAATCTACTACAATCCAGGATTTAGCAGTCAATCTTGGAGCAAGACTTTTTTCATCTGCCCCGATCAAATAGACTGTCTTTATTTATTACAGCCTCTAAGATTATCTTTCTTCCTCTGATTTTGGCTTCCATCTAATATGATTCGAATTCATATAATATAAAATATTTATATACTTCATTAAATTTAAGTTGAATTTTCATATATTATCTATGTTAGATTAAATATAAGAAATAAAAACATAAAGAATTAAATCAATTAGGAATAGAAACTTCTTGTATGGAATTTTCATATTTTCAAAATTGAGATTTATTTATGTTATTCAGAAGATAATTTATTTTAAGAATAAGTTAAATCACATTTAATAATTTGATAGATTATTTTTCATTTTACTTGAAACTATATGACATTATATTTCAATAATCAATATTGATAAAGATTAAAATGGGTTATTTCTAAACTTCAAAAATAATATAAAAAATTAATTTCATTCATTTTAACATCAGAAATTCTCTGTCTCATAATGATAGTTTTAATTTAGTCACAGTATTTGAAAGATAGAAAATTGATAGAAAAAGTATAAGAGTAGTAATGTAAAATGATGATTTGGATTAACAAAATACATTCTTAGTGGATTATTTTATTCATTATTATTTTTATTTTGATAATTTCAGAAAATTATATTAAATTCAAATCATAATAATATTCCATATCATCATAATCACAGATGGTCACCCTTACCATATAATCCTTTAAGATTTGATAAATTAGCGAAGGAGGAATACTAGAATAATGTATCAGTTCATAGATAAGGTTGAATAAGTCTAAATTATGGAAGGAAGAAATCAAGATAGATGGAGATTTGATATTTTAGAGAATCTGAATTGAAAAGGTTTAAACAGTTGCAGAGAATCATTATGTTATCAATTAGATCATATTGTGCCATATTCAAAAATATTAACAAAAATTGTTCATTATTGTAATCATTTGTCAACATATACAAATCAAATAAAGAAAATATATCAAAGGATGTTTCTCCTTAATTAAATTTCAATTCTGAATAATTTGATGCTATAGATTATGTTATATATGGTTGACATTAGAAGGAAGTCTGCTTGTTTGTTTTGCTTTTGTTTTACATTTTTATTTAACTGTTTTGTTTGTAAAAATAATTGTCTATTTCTATAAATGCCTTGTTGTTTTAAAATTACAGTAAAATTTATTCATTTTCTTGTCTTACTACTATTGTTTTCCCATCCCGTTTTTCTTTTTGTCTCATATCGATTCTATCGATGTTTTCTATCATGATGTTTTCTGTTATATAATTAATTATATATTTTAACTTAGAACTGTCACTTGAACTATGTCTCCTCTTTCTGGATTGTGATCTTGATCTCCTGCCTTTGTTTCTACTTCCATTCTCATCTACATTAGTTTTACTATCTCAATACATTTATTATTATAATTATGATAATGGCTATGATAAGAATTTTGATTCCTTTCAATTGATTTTTCTTATCTTTCATGTATTTTGCTACTGTTAATTTCAACAGTACTGATATTATAATCTTGATAATTTTTTTCTTGTATTAATAAAAAGATCGTTTACTTCCACTCTATTATTTATCAGATCTATCTCTTTCTTTTTCTCTATCTAATTTTTCATTTTTTTCTTTTTCAATTTTTTCTTATCTTTCTTTTTCTAATCTCTCTTATTTTTCTTATCTTTCTAATTTTTCTTAAACTTCTTTATCTATTTCTTATTGTAAAATAAGTTTCATTTATTTTTCAATATCATAATTACTTGAGAGATGGTTAACAAATTCTGATAAATTTGAGAGTTAAGGAACTTTCTTACCATCCTCATTAACTAATATAATTTCTGGTTATGATAATTTTCTTTCAAAAAAGTATCTAACTATAAAAATTATTATTTTTACTTATTAAAAATTTCAATTAAACCTTAAGATTATTTTAAATCATCACAATAAATCACTCCATATTTACATCCTTCAACTATATTAGATTTATGATTTATACATTCAAATAGTTCTTCTACTCTTAATGATCGAATATCTATTTAATTTTTATCATTTCTTCTTTCATAAATTATACTCTCAATTTTCTCTTTATAAAATTAAATAGGTAAAAATCTAAGAATAATTTTAAATTAAATTTTAATATCTCTTATTTTTCTTAAAATTCCAACCTTTTTAATATTAAATATTAATTTATTACTTGAAAATTCTCACCTAGATATTTCTTATATTTTGGTTAATTTTTATTCATATTATAATAAAAAAATTAAGCTGATTTATCTTCATTTATTTTTATAACATATGCTTATTCTCCTGCCAAATATACTTTTTAAACTTCTTCAAAATTAATAAAATGATAATCTTTGAATCTATAATTAATTTTAATAATATAAATAAATTTTACTTTTCCTTTAAATACTTTTTAATAGAATGCTTATCTTAACATGCTTCAAGTGAAGAATCATAATAAAAGAGAATTATTTCTTTTTAGTTTTGCCACTCCTAAGGGATTCTAAGATTTAATTAAAAATTTTAAACTTTTCATATTTTCCTGTTTTTGTGGGTTCTACAATTCGAATTTCATAGCAATTAGAATTAAGAACAGAATTACATATATCACGAATTGATAATTTTGTACCTATGAATTCTATTTTAGCTTAATATTGATCATCATCACAAGGACTAGAATCACCAGACGAAAACTCACACATTGCCTTAGATGGTGATGGTGGCTAACTTGGAGACCAGACTACGCGAAACTCTTTTTCATGTGTATTTAGATGTTTCAAATCGTAGGTTGAGAGTTTTTACCTAAAATAAACATTAGCCTGACGTGTTATAGTATAAAGTATATAATCAATATTTTTCAAAATATCTGTGCAAATTCAAACCTGTTAATTCTTTTCCATTATGTATAATTTAGTCTCTTAATTAAATGTTTGCTCAATTCTAAATTTGTTACACCCTTTTCTACAATCTCAATCATTTTATTTATATTTAAATTTAATATATGCTTTTTTAGATATTCAAAATTCTTTCTAATATTTTCCTTTATAAAAATTATTATAAATATATCATTTTATTTAATATCCCTTTCTTCTATCTCCCTAATTCATTGCCAATTAAGTCTTCAAAGATTCTATCTCTTAAGTGTATTAATTAAGTTTATCCTTCAGAGCTTATTATAAACCCCTCATATGATCAATCTCTTCATCCCTCATTTAACAAACAGACTTCCATTTCTCAATCTATAAAATATAATCCTAAATATTTTAATCAAATTTATATTCATTTTCAATCTAATATCTAATTTCATTCTCTATTGATATTCTTAATTCCCTTTCCAATTTCAATTTTAATTCTTATTCAAATTTTAATCTTTATTAATTGAATTATTATTCAATCTATAATCTTATTTAATACTGTTCTTTTTTCAACTATTCTAATTGTTGATCTTTTGTGATAACTTATTTCTTCAATTCAAATATATCATACATCAAAGCATCTACATCAATTACAGGTTTTATTTATTTCTATAAAATTAAAATTTGTTATTCATATTTAAGACGCAATTCAGTTTCTATCTATAATTTTTATTACTTTTCTATATAAATTTATTTTTTCAACTCTTCAATTTCAATAATATACTTTTCATTCATCTATCTTAATTCTTACTCCACTCTTATTTTTATATTTTTCTCTAATTGAAATTTCTACTCTATAAACTCCTATCTCTCAATTTCATATTGCTTCTCTTTTTATGCTAATTGTTTCTTAAGTTCAAATATCTCATACATTAATGCATCAACATCAACATTTACTTATTTACTTTATAAAATTTCATATTCTCTTAAAATCTCTTAATATTTGAATTAAAACTCTTATATTTATTATTACTTAGTCTATTAATCCTTTTTGAAAATATCAATCTGTTATATAAGCATTTCTATTTCTCTTTTCATCATTATTTCCTATTATTAAAATGATCCCTAGTCCTATTAGAATTAACTAAGTTTAATATTTAATTTTTCTATTTACTCCTTATAAGTATTAATATTTATTATATAACTTTGTAATTGTCCTTTTACTTAATTTTTTTCTTTTTCAGACTCCTCTAATCTAATTCTGAGAATATCATATTCCTATCTAAATTTTTCCATTTCATTTTTTTAATTAGAAGCTAATTATAATTAAGATCTTAAGGATATTCGTTCCCTATCTTGTTCCTCTAAATTCATTCTTAATTAAGAATATTCAACTTTTATTCTTTCAAAATCTCCTTTTTAAGTATTTAGTATTTACAATTATTATCTTAAATTATTTGTTTCTCTTTCCTATTGCTCATACTTTTATTTAAAGATTTCATATTCTCTTCTTATATTTTCAAATTCTAACTTTGTATTATTCAAAATCATAATCTATTATTTTAATCCTTATCTCTCTCTATCAGATTCTTCAAATTTCATAAGAGATTAATTCCTTTCCTATTCTAACATTTATGATTGTTATTTTAACTATTGTAATTGTTGTCTAAGTTGATCAATTTCATTTCTTAATTGAGATTTATCCCTATCTTACTCTTTTAGTCTTAATTATAAAGTATCATAATCTTTTTTAATGAGATCATATTAACTTCTCTATTATTCTAACATTAATATCTATTAACGAGTAGTATCAGCTTCTTTTTCTAATCTAACTATTTTAAATTAATAAGATTAATTATCTTTCTCTAAATCATTTATTCTATATTTAAGTTTTTCTAAATCCTACAAATTTTATCTTAATTATTATTTTTCTCTTTCTTATTCTGTACACTTTATTTACCATCTTTCTAATTCTTATTTTATTAAAGAGTTTTCATTTTCATTTTCTTAATAATCTGTTATAGTAGATCTTAGAAAATTGATTTCGTTTTCATAGGTTTTACATTTCAAAATCCAAGTCTACATTTCTGATTTGAGTGCATCAATTTCCGTATTGAATTAAATTGTTATTTGTTTTTTAGATATAATCAATTAATTATTTACTTCTTCAAATTTATATCTTAATTATTCATAATCTTTTTTAATTTTTTCACTTTCTTGTGTTATTATAGTATATTTATTTTATAATTCTACATATTGTATTTTATACATATTTGCTTCTTATAATTACTTTTCTAATTAACTTATTTTGAATTAATAATTAGCTTCATCAAATTTAAATCTTAATTATTCATATTCTTTCTTTAATCTATCATATTCTTAAATTAAATTATTATTTTTAGTCTCCAATTCCAAATATTAAGTTTTATATATACTTACTTCTGTTAATTATTTTTCTAACCATTATATCTTTTATTAATTATTATTAATTTCTTCATATTTAATCCTTAATAACTCATAATCTTTTCTTATATTTTCATATTTGCCTTACAATTCTATAAATTATGATTTGTAAATATTTGAATCAGCCAATTATTTTTCTAATTAAATAATTCTATATTCAAAATCCTTTCTTTCCTTTTCCATAATGATTAGTAAATCATTTCTTTTATTTTATTAATCAAGTTTAATTTATAATTCTTATATTATTTTATCCTTTTTATTAATTTCAATCTATAAATATTAAATTTAATCCAAAAGTTCTTTAATTTTAGCTTTCAATTAATTACTTTCATTTAAAGCATAATTTTATCTTTCTGATAATGTTTATTATGATTATAAATCATTCTATAATTATTAAACTTTAATTGTTAATTATTTATTTGTATTTATTAAATTATTGATTTCATCACTTAATTGTTAATTTTAATATCTAAGTTTATCTAATTCTTAATTTCCTTATTAATTTTATTTATTTTCTATCATTAATAATGATGATTTATATTGATCCAAATCTTATTTATTTTTTATATCTTATTATTTGTAATATTCTACTTCCCTTTATAATTATATTAATTCTTAATTCACTTCATCAAAATCCTATAATTACTTTTAAGAAGTCTTAAAAGTTAATTGCAATGCAGAATAATTCTCATTCATTTAATGTAATTATTATCTTAATCTCTGTGTATCTGCTAATTGATCTTATAGTTCTCTAATCTACTTTTCCAAATTAATAATTTTCTATTTATCATGATCTTAAACCATATTTAATTGATTATTTAATTATTCAATTTAATGTTTCTTTTATTCATATTATTATAATAAATTATTATACTTATTAGTTAATTCATACATTTGTCTCTATAATTAATCTAATTATGATTATAATTCATCAATTCTTCTAATATATTAATCTGTACGATGTTTATCCTTTTCAAATAAGGAAATTTAATTTTGTAATTCTCTACACTTATTTTATAATTAACTATTTCCTTATTCTAATTCAATTAAATATTATTGATTTCTATTTACTTCTTCTTCTAATTATTATCTTTTTCTTTATATTTATTATTCATTCTAACCAAATTATTATTTAAGTAATTAAATCTCTTATAATAATGCATCTCTTTCATTCTACCATTTTTATTATTCTCTTAATAATTAATCTTTAATTTAAATGTTTATTGTATTTCTCTAATCTGAAACTATTCTATCACGTTCTTAATTCATATCTTCCAATTATTTTTGATATTATCTTTATAATTATTATAATTATTGTTATAACTAAACATTCTATTCTTTCAATAATAGATTCTCAGTATTATTCCCTTAATTTGCTTTATTAATCTATAGTAAATAACTTTCCTCTTTTTATATCAAATCTCTAATCTATATCTCCATTTATCTAATTCTAGTTAAATATTATTAGTTTTCTTATTGATAATGATATGATTCATCTTAAATATATTTTTATTTTTCATTAAGTGATCGCAATCTATGAACCTCTTATTATAAATTTCTCAAATCATTATTAAGTCCATCAATTGTATATTTCATTCTCTAATTATCTTATAATAAATTCTATTCTTATGACAAACCTCTTTATTTAATATCATTGAATCCTTATAACAACTATTCATTATCTCTTTTTGCTTTATCCAAATCAAGGTTCAAACGATCAATTACTTGTTTTTATCTCTAGATTTCCTCTTCATATTCTTTAACTGATTAATTCATTTAATCCAAAGCCTTTTTCATTTGCTAATTATCCTTGAATATTTGTTGAAATTCAGGCACTTTAAAATTGATTGATTATTACAATACCTTTTTAATTCAAATAATGAAGTTAACTCTATAATTATAAGATCTCTTATTTTAAAGCCTCATTTTCTCTATCTACCTAATAACAATCATGAGATGATTGTTATGGATTGTCTTTTTTTGCCTTACAATATGTACAAGGACATGCAAATTAACTTGATTATCATTATTAAAATACTGCTGCATTAAGATATCCTTATAATTATACAAATAAATTATATTTATTAAGAATCGAATTAAAATTGAGTTAAAGGATATTCAACTCAAATGATGAATAAAATATCCGATTTTCGACCATACAAATACACAAAAGAAGAACTCAATATTAGTAAGAAAATTAAAATAGAAGATCAATTAATTACTTTACCATTAACAGTGTTTTAATAATTGGTTGAGAAGGCAAAAGAAGAAAATCAAAAAAAAGAAGATACAAAAAATCTCTTAAGAAATTTTGGAAATGCTCTTAATAGATTCATATTACATAATGAGTAAGCCTTACAAATAATAATATAATACATTCCTGAAAATAATGTCACTCATTTTAAAAAATGGGTTACAAATTAAAAATTAGAGAATTTTGAACAATTTAAAAGAATCTGGACTGTTGATGGAGATATTTACAAAAAAATATTTTCAGAATTATCATTTGAGTTTTATTCAAAACATGCATATTCTTATGTAATGCATTCATAAATGAGATCAGAATCAACAAAACTTACTCATCTAAAATACATTACTCGTTTTTTAGAAGGTATTGTGTGTCCAGAAAGCTTTTATTATTTTAAAAAATGAAATCATTAATATAAATATGTTTTTATTGCCAATTTATTTATTTTTCATTTCAATAACAACTAATTCATTATTAAAAAATAATTAAATATTGATTATTTTTATATTGATTGATTTTTAGATGAAAATAAAACTAAATTCTAATGTTTTCATTTTGGTAATAAATGATTTTCAATAATACCTTTCTCTATACCTCTTATAATTTTATTCATATAATTAATTTAGAGTCTTTTGATTTCAGTTACTCCAGAAGAATATTGTAAAGCTTCACATGGTAATGAATACTAAACACTTCCAATACCTTAAGTATTCTATACATTATTTTAAATATTTCGACATTAATTTAAAATCTGTAAAAGTTATATATTGCTTTTAATTTCCCTTAATTCTTATAATAATATTTATTTTTTCAATTTTTAAGTTTAATTATCATTTAAAGATACTTAAGTAGTATCATCTAATTTGATTGCCTATTTGCATTTAGGACAAAATTGATTGGAATTACCTGAAATCCAAGTTTTTAAACAACTTTTATGATAAATATGACCACATGATAATTATTTACCATTTTCTAATTCATTAAGACAAATTAAACATGTTGAATCATGAGATTCTATTTTTTCTACATCTTAAATCTTTTCTATCATTCTAACTAGTTTAACTTAATTATAAAATGCTTTTAATTTTTTAAACATAGCAAATGCATTTTCAAAAGTATCAACAAATAAAATCAATAAAAATCCTTAAGTATTTAAAACATATTAAAATAACATAATTTAAACCCATAATTTTAAAATTGTTGATAAAACTTCTAATCCAGAAAATATAATTTGTTTAGAATCAAATTATGAAAGAGTTTAAATTTCAAATAAATTGATTACATATTTTATAAATGGTAAAGCAATTCTAATTGGCAAAAGCATAAATTCAAAACCAAATAACATATTTTAAAATTTCTCTTCTGTTCCATAAAAAAAATAGAGACTTATCTAACTAAAATATTTTTAATTTATTACTTTTATATCAATATAAAATAGTACTATAAATGTTACCAATAATTTTATATTGTCACTAAACTTTATTTAAGATTCTGCAATCAAAAACCCAGCTCTTTTTATAGATATCCAATGAATTATTGATAATGCTATTAACCAAAGCATTAAAACTAAAATATTTATTTTATTTTTTTTACATATAAATTACCAATCTAATGATTAATAAAAAAAGAATAATAAATAAGCTACTTCTAATATTTTCCTCTTTGTTTTATCTATAACAGCCTATTATATATTAAATATAAATTAATACAATTTTTTCTATTTCCTTTAATTCCCCAAACATTATTTTTAAAAATATCATTATCAATGTGGAAACAATCATTATAGCAAAATTCACTAATATTGTTCTATTTATTTTATTTGTGCTCAAATATAACACTGATGGATAAACTTGCTTATGTACATTAAAAGAATTGTAAATTGCTCCTAAGGTAATGGCTATGCTGAAAAAACAATAAAACTTTAACATTATTAATATTATATATAAATAACACATCATTCAATTTTAATATTAAGCATAGAATATTCTAATGTTTCTTTCAAAATTATCATCCAATAATAATGTTGAAGATGGTAATAATAACATATACCTTTTCACCAAATTATATTCCTCTGTATAATATTTATGTAGTATAAAATACTAAAGGAAAAATAGGAAGAATTGAAAAATCAACAGAAAAATACTTAAACCAATAATTTAATCCATATGAGAATTAGTAGCTTAAAGTAGAGCCTCCTTTAAAGAAGATACTAATTCAATCATACCTTTAACCATAATATACATACCTTCAGCTTCATATTTAAAATATTGTACAATCGAAGTAAAGTTATTCAAATCAAATGTTACTTTATATTAATTTGCTGCATACATCAATGCTTAACTCAGACCCATATCTAAAGCTCCATCAAAAGATCTAGAACAATAAAAAGCATAATCATTATATTAATCACCAGTAAAAAATTTACACACTGGACTCTTTACAAGCAAATTTAATTTATCAATGAAACTTTAGGTAGTTAAATACTCTTCCTAATTAAATTTTTGTACATGTTCATCAAATTATTTTAAATTATCAATACCATTAAATAATCTAGTTATCATTCTTGGTTTATCATTAATATCTAAATTATATAATGACCACCAATATAAGAATTGTCTTTATGAAAACATGCCTGGTAATTAAAAACAAAGATCTCCTGTAAATTTATAAAAATCTGCTGTATTCACATACTTTGATAAATAACTATTAGTTTATAATTAAATTAATAATGCAGGTATAAAGAATACTGAAAATACAAATGATATTCCAACAAGTCCATAAATTGTTGAAAGTTTATCATAATTTTAATAATTTTTTTTCTTTTTTAAATCATGTATTATTTTAGATTCTTTTTTGTATTTTTCAGCCATCATAAATTTCTCCTTTTGTTCTAAATCAAATTGATATTTGAATATAACATCTGAATTTTTGGTTAAAATATTAATTAATATTTTATACCTTTCCATATCTCTATTTAACCAAATTTCATCAGTAAATTTAAATAGATTTAAAAAACTTTCATAAATTGATAGATATTATTTATAATAATAATATGTAGCTATCATAAATAATGCATCCAATACTAAAAATGGAATCCATATAGATTACCAATTATCTTAAACAATTTATTTTCGTTCTTTAGTATAATCTAAAATATCATTAGTCATATTATCAAATTTATCATGTAAATCTAAATAATTAAAATATGGATATGTAGAAAATGGTTAATTTGTTAAAGATGTCTTTTTTAAATATGCAATTTTAAATTGATATTAATATTACAATAAAACATTTAAAGTTTCTCTGAATGAAAGTGTCTTTACTTCCATTGAAGTTGAATTTTCTTTCATAAATTAAACATCAAAATCTTAATCAGTAAAAAAATCTAATATTTATGGATTAGAAAATTATTCTAAAAAATTATTCTTCATATCATCATATCCTTCTCCCAAATGATTTGATAACCAAGCAGATAATACAGTATTTTCAGCTGCAGTCATTCTAGATGGAACTTATACTTAATAGTAAACAGTGGAAAATCTTAAAGCTAAAAATATATCAAAAGGAGTCATAAAACTATAACTAAACAAAAGCATATCAACTTCTTAAATGAATCTATTAAAATCAGTGTTCAAATTCTATAAAATAATTATACTATAAGTTGAAATTAAAATCAATTAAATAAAGAATAAAATATGACATAATTTATAAGAGATAGGTTTATATGTGTTATCAATTATTCCATTTATTAATTCATACTTTTTATAGAATAAAGATTTCTTTAAACCTATTAAAGATGATACCTAAGAAGCAGCATCATCAACTTATTAATTAGGTTAATTTTTTTAATCAATTTCTAATTATAATTACATTTTAATATTCTCTCTCATTTCTTTATCAATTTTATTTAAATCTACATCATATAATTGATTTACATCCTTCATCTAATTTTAAAACCCTTCACTTATTTTACTATTAGATTAATCTAATTCCTGAATTTCTTAATTAAAGAACTTTTATTATCCAAAAGATTTACTTGTATCAATCAGTTTACGAATACTTTAATTTGGAGTAATATCTACAGCATTACTATTATTATCTATATTTTTATGATTATCAAATGATTATTCATTGAATGTTTAATTTAATTTAATTATATTATCAGCAAATTATTATTTATTAATTACTAAATGTTAAGCAAACTCTACATGTATTTAATTATTTTAAAATGAATTATTTTAAAAATCCTATTAAATTTCAGATAATGATTGTTAAAAAATATTTAAAGATTATGGTTTATTAATTTCTGCTTCTGTTTAAGATACTTCTAAATCACTTACTTCAATTTAATTTGTATTATCTAAATCATTTAATTATGTTGTCATTCCTTTTCCATCAGAATTAGACAAATGAGTTAATGTTTAATTTTATCTTAAATCCTCTATTTCAATAATATGATAATAATATCCATATAATTCTCTACTTGAAATAATTATAGTTCCTCTATATACTGTTTAATTTTCAAGATGTTTCCAAATATCATGAAAAGATAAAATAGTACGAGATTCTTATCCAATTAATAATTTTTTATTCAATAATTTAATTTGCACATTATAAAATTTATTGTCTTTAGAAGATATTTTTAATTCATGAAAATCAGGTATTATAGAATTGATATTGACTTAATATATAGTATTAATTAATTTTGAATTTTCTTTGATTTCTGAAGCCTTCCAACCTGATCTTTCTAATAGATTGGCTGTTATACCTCCACATACACCATTTACATCAACCAAAATGAAACTATTACCAAGAGAAACTTCTTCAAAAAATGCTGCAAATGATAAATGTTCTGTTTAATTTAATACTATATCAATAATTAAATTGAAAGGTTTTAAAAATCCATTTTGTAATTCTAGAAAACTAATATCAATATTTCTAAAGTATTTACATTTTCCATCATTCATAAATCTTTATACTAACATATAATGTTCATTTCTTATTGCAAAAGGTAATAATAAATCAATATTCTTATTTTATTTTATAAATTCATCATAAGTTTATGATAAAAATTAATGAGTATTATTACTAAATTATGATATCATTAATGTTTATAAATTATCTGATAAATATAATATCATATGAACTACATTTTTACCAAATAAATTAATTTTTAAATTCTTTTTCATATTAATTAATTTATCATCAGCAATTGTACTAAAATTTGATAATTTAAATGCTGATAAATAATTATTAAGGATTTCAGATTAAAAGAAACAATTAATAGATTAAATCTTTTGACTTGGGAATTGTGAATATTAATATAAAAGTTCTTTCTCTAATTAATAAAATAAATCTGATATTATTTTTGCATTATCAAATAATTATTGAGATCTTAATCCCTTTTTATTAAGTATCATATTATAAAATTAGAATTTTTATTATAAACATTTTAAGATCTTATGTTTAACAATCTAATTTTATTATTCACTTTATAAATACAATTCTATTGCTTCAGCTATTTCTTCTTATTATTTTGTTTATTGTTTTAAGAAATTATTCTATAATTCTAATCTTATATCTTTACTAATAATTTTCAATTTTATTTAAGAAAGTAAATCTAAAATATTATTTCTAACATTTAATTTTATTTTTTATTATTTTTCAATAGATTTAGCATTTATCTCTTACAATTTAGCTTGATTAGCTTTATTCTAAGATTCAGAAGATTAGGATGGAATGCTCTATTAATGACTTTATGATAATGAATTTGCATCACTATGACTCAAAAATCCCCTATTTTAATGCACAGATAATGATAATAAACGATTACATTCTTAAAAAGCTAAAGTAGTGAATCCAAAATGATTTAATGCACTTATATAAAATACACAAGTATTATTAGATAATAAATCTCTCTTTTAATTCAATTCTTTATTCCAATGTTTAATCTTTTAGATTATAAATTTCTTCTATAATTTTTAAGATAAAAATAGAACATTCTTTGGATTATCAGTATAATCCCCTGTGAAATTACAATGACAATTGTAATCATTACATTTTTGTTTATGTTGATATAATAATATAGCTTATGAAACTTAATCTATTTTTTCCAAATTTCTTGATTTATTATTTATTTAATATGATATATAATGTATTATTTTTTAAACATTCTTTTCTATTCTTATACTTTGATATAAATCCATTATTACTCTAGAACGATAAGTACAACTAATAGATATACCTAATGGAATTAAAATTAATCCTAATTGCCAATGATTAAATAGTGATGCAGTTATTATTGATATTAAACTTATATGAATTATCAAAATAATCTATGTAAAACTTTCAATAATGATAGATTTATCTATTATTACATTAGAAATATAAGTTAAACTTATTAATAATGTTAAAATTCCTTATATTATTTATGCTCTCTAAAAATCAGTTAAGATTCCAAAAAGTATTAATTATATCAGAATAAATAATTCTCTAAAAAAATCAAATTTTGTAAAGTATAACCTTTCATATCCTTTAATTGTTAAATCTAAACAAGTATTACTTACATACAGTTTAATCATTTGGTTAAGTAGGGTAATTATAACAGTAATTATACTTAAAATTGAGATATCAATATTTATGATACCTTCAGAAACTCCAAATGATGTAAATGATAAGATTTAAGCTGGAATATAAAGGTAAATGATAAATATTTGAGAATATATTGATTTAAAATTTATTACCATATTTTAAAAAGACCCAGAAATTACAATTTAACTGCTTTGATTGTCATTGTATTTCTTATTGATTATTTAATAAATAACTTATCCCTATAAAACTAAAATATCGAAAAACAACCAACAAATTAATGGTAGTAAAAACAATTATTTATTTTCTATACCAATCATCTAATTATCAATCCAAATTAAATCTGGTCTTATTAAGTATATTAATATAAATTAATTATATATCTTAAAGGAGGCATTATAACAGGGATATATATAAAAAAATGCACTCTGCAATTATCCTAAAATAAAAAAAGCATATTTAAGTGTCTAATACATAATATACTACTTTTAATGTATAACTATTAATAATCTTAGGTTTGTTTGTATGTATTTTCTCAAGAAGTTTTATTCTTTTTATTTTTTCATTATTCTCTAAATAATAAATTTGAATTTTAATAATTTCGAGTGAGATTATTTATTTATAGCATATTAATAATTCAATTCAAAATTAAGTTACGATCTCATTTAGAATAATTTATATTTTATTCAAAAAACAAATAGTTTTATATATATATAACCATTTTTATTATAGATATTGAAATTATAAATATAAGAGTGGTTTTATAAAAATCCTTATACTTCACTATTTAAATGAAAGTTCTTTATTTTTATTTTTAATCCTTTCTTTTTAATTAATTTTCATTTTTTCAACAATAATTAAATATTTTTATTAAATTATGAATTATGAGGTTTAGAATAATTATAATAAAGAAATAATAAAGAGAATAGTACCCTTTTTTATTTGATAATTTGAAAATTAGATTAAAGATGTATTTTTTTATCAAATATATTTAATTTAGAGAAACACTAGAAATAAAATGATATTTTATTTGATATTTATATAAAAATACACAGAAATAAAAATTATTAATAATTTTAAGCAAAAACATGTCAGAAAATATCTAGAATAGGGTTTCATCAATTTTCGAAAAGCTTAATAACATTTCAACAAGTGTTCAGGATGAGTAATTAGTTTTTTTATATTTCATAGAAAAAATAATCGATTCCATTCTATCAGTCAATTAATCATGGCATTTGAAGCTCAATTATAACATTAATCTGATTAAAAAGAAGAGAAATTTGCTTATATTGCCTAGAAAGTTAGATAATTGACAGAATTTTTAGAATAAGAACAAGAAGAGTAATAATTATTTATTAATTATTTTAGTCGTGAAAGATAAGAAAGTGAAACCTTTAAATTGATAACAGATCTTGAAAGACATGCTAGAAGATTGATTGAATAGAATTCTAAAGACAGAGTTGAACAAGAAAAAAAGATAGTTTATACTATAGGATAATAAATAGAAAGCTTATAATAAGAAGTTGTAAAAGAAGGATTAGTATATTATTTTATTAATATTTTAGGCTTAATCTACATCTCATGAATATATTGATTCTTATTTGAATGAAGATTTACCAAAAATAGCTGATGAATTATAAAATGAGATAACAGAAAGAAAAGACGTTGAAGAAAAAATATATCACTAATTTGTAGAATAATTAAATGATTTAAGAGAATTATTTGAAAGGTATAAATTATAATTAATCAATTTAGAGAAAAGAAAGAAAGAGAAGCTAAAGAAGAGGAAATTGTGGAAAGTTTGAGAGAAATCTCTGGAAGAATCTAAGAGTAACTCAAAAAAACTAGAACTGAAAGAGAAAAAACTGAAGAAACCTTAGTCTAATTAGTAGAAAAAGTCATTGAAAAGCTCAAGAGAGAAATGTTAGAAATGAACTTATGATATTGTCATCAAATATTATTTTATAATTTATTTTTTTGATTATCCATCTCTTATAAATACTTATTTTAAGATTTGAAATTACTGATTTAACAAATATTAGATTACATTCTTGGTTTTTGATACAATAATACATAAAATCAAATAAATACATATCCAATTTAAGAATTTATTTAACATTTTTTTTTTGCAATCAAATACATTCAATAAATTATTATAGATATTCAATAACATTATGGATTAATATATATATTATTTACTAAAAGAAATCACTCTAGATTTTAAATCTTCAGATGAATATCTTAAATAAATAATTTAATTTTAAATATTTCATTAAAAATATATTTATCAATATTTTACTTGATTTATCTTCTTTTTCTTTTTAGAAATTTATGAATTTCAGATTTTGCTTTATGTTACACCTATTATAGTTTAATCTAAAAAATAATTATCTTTTATTAATTTTAACTCATTCACAATTTGATCTTTAATTTTTACTATTGTTTTAATTATTACTGCAAATTTTAATGTCAATCTTTTGAAAATTAATTAAATTTCTATCTTAATTATTATATAAACACTCCATAGATTTTTGATACATCCTAAATATTGATTATTTATTGTGTATTTTAGAAAAATAATTTTAATTTTAATAATATTTTAATATTTAAATAAATCATTACTCTAGTCTTTTTTGTAATTGTTACTAATATATTACAATTTTGATATAAAGTCTATTATTGATTATATCAAAAGTACTTCTTGAATATCTTCTTTAATTAAAAAAATATTGAAATTAGTTAAATGAATTCATTATTAATCATATATAAATTGATTGAATATGGAGTTAATAGATTTTTTGAATAGAATTCATATATACATTAAATATTAACGACTAAGTGAATTATAAATATATTATTAAATATTTTGCTTGCAAATGAAAAAGTCAGTTATTTCTAATAAGGAGAACTAATTTCATCGTATACACTAATAAAGAGCTACAAGAAAAATTGTAAAGAATTGAAATTATTACAGATAAACAAAATTGGGAAATCAACACTTAATCAATCACCCATTAGAAAACGAGTTGAAAATATAGCTTAATAAAATTTAGAAGCACTAAGTTCCTATCAAACATTATTTGATAATTAATAAAGAATTGATTTATGTAAGAATTTTAATTATCAAAGTGAAGTAACATCATCATAGTAAAATCAATTTTAATGAATAAGAGATAGTAGGTTGGGATGATGAAAATTAAACTTTTGAGAAATCATAGAAATTAACAACAGATTAGAGTGTTTAGACAAGTATTAGTTAAGAGAAAACAAGAAAATCATATTCATAATAAACTTAGAGAATTAAGACAATACCAAGAATGATAGAAGTAAGATAAAAAACTTCAAAAACTCCACTCAGAACTACTAAAATAACAAGTCCTATGATTGAATATCCAACAATGCAAAAATTTAAATTGTTTTTTGATAAGAATATTTATAAATAAGGGATTGCTTAATTAATTATATGTGATAGATCTATGAATGCTATTGATGGATTGAATTGTATTAGTTTCAATAATTTTACATAAAAATAAATGAATCATAGAAGAAATCAAAGTTTGTGTGTTGGAAATAAAATTAATAGAGTAGAAATTATTAAAGATATTACTCATAATCAATGAAATTGAATTTGTGATATATAGATACTTATAAAATTAATATTATATATTTTGCATTTTTTTTAACTTATTAACAAGATGTTTATCTTGAAAATGTTATTAATTAATTATTATAATTATTAAATTTTGATGTCGTAAACAATTAGAAATTCAGATGAATGCTAACTTACTTTTGAACTTGTTGAAAATGTATACTAAATTTTAAATTAAGATAATTAACTATTATTAAAAAATTAATCCTTAAGATGACAAGAAAGAAATCAATAGCTAATTTTATAAAGTTGAAGAGGCCACTGTTTGTTTCAAAATAATTTGTCATTATATGGATTAATTGACTATTGAACATGAAGAATTATTAAATTAATATTAAAATTTAGAATAACAATTAATTTAAAAAGAAGCTGAAACAAGAAGACATATTTAAATTGAATAATAATTAAAACTGTATGCTGAAAGTTTATTAGAGAATACTGAAGAATTTTAAAAATAGATAGATACTTTAAATTCTTAAATTATAGTACATATATTAAATATAAGTCTATTTCTAAAGAAAATATTAGTTTAAAATAACAAATAAGAGCAAATAAAAATGAGAGAGTATTAACAGATACTAGTTAAGAGAGACTTATAACTTTAATTTCTTAATAGAAATCATTAATTAATGAAATTCCATTTAAAAATTCTAAAAAAAGATCTTTAGAATCATAAAAGTAATTATTTATTATTAATCTTATAGATTTAGAATTTCATAAACTCAAAATAATGATAGAATGTAAATGATTTGTAATATCTATTAAAAAAAACCATCTCTACAAATTAAATAAAGATCAAACACTATACATGTAACTGATTATCCAAACAAATTTTTAAAATTATAGAAATAAAGAACTAACAATTGATTATATAAATATGTATCTTGTAATTTATGGAGATTTAAAAATTTAGAATTAAAATTTAATTTTAAGTCAATAACACATATGAAATCAATTAATATGTTTTTCAGATATTTAGTTTAATAATATAATCAAATCCATTTAAGCCTTTTCCCATTAGACCATTCTCCTTTCCTTGTTTATCCAGTCGAACTAGTATATTGTCCTATTCCATGCATTTTACCATTTTACCACTAACCTGAATAGCATCGAGAATCAGCTAAATATTAATAAACATATTAAGATACGCCATGTAATAGTTCCGAATCCATGTTTTTTATCATCTAAATATGATCCTTCATATCGAGTTCCATCTTACCAAATCATTATACCTTATCCATTCATTTTACTTGATTCCCATAAACCAATATATTATTTAGTATTAGGCCAAGTGTATTTACTGTAAATAATACATTAATATATATACCCCTTGCCTGAAAAATAATTATTTTTAAATTGACCTTCATATTATGAACCATCTGGAAATGTAAATATTCCTTCTCCGAATTTTTTACCATTCTAAAATTATCCTTTAAAGTTTGAAGAATCTTTAAAATACTCCTCCCCATATCCATTCTATTTATCCTTTATCCAATTTCCTTTATACTTGGTTCCATCGAAATGATAGTACTCCCCATATCCATGAACTAAAATTTGAGAAATTTATTACGTTAATCATCTAACCATTCACCTTCATAATAATCTCCATCGGGATACAACATTCTACCTTTACCATTAGATTTTCCTTTAACGAAATAACCTTCATATAATGCTCCATTCTTCATAATCTATGCACCTAAATTTATTAGCTATTACTACCTTTTCCTTCTTTTAAGCCTTCAATCCAAGTGCCTTGATATAAGGATCCATTTTTGAGCTCATAAACTCCATAAAAATACCCTTCTCTATCTTCTAGTTCTAAAGGTGGTAATTAGTTCTATAATTCCTATAATGTTTAAGCTAAACATTTTTTACTCTAACTTTTTCAGAAATTGTTTCAAATAATTTAGTTGTTTCCCAAGCTTCTGTCTTATTAGGTCTATGGAATTCTAGCTCTTCAGAATCTTCCATTTATTTAGTTTTAGCTTGAGAAAATGCTTTGTCCACCTCCAAAGGATGGGTCGCCTAATTTCCATTAATCTATTCTTCTGTAATCATTATTGGTTTCTGAAACAAATTTATAGGAGGAACCTCACTAATAACAGGAATTTATTCTTGACATGAACATTACCCCATTTATGATTAAATAATTTCTCAAATTATGGAACGATTCAATTAATAATAATCAACAAACTATTATAATTTACTTTTTCTTTATAAATATTTTATATTATATTTTAATGTCTTTAGCCAAATTCATATAATACATTCAAATAAGCTTTTTGAATGAATTTTGGAATAGTCTGAGACCAGAATCATAAGTAAACCTTCCCCTTATATTGTCTTAGTTATTTTATGATAGAGGAAATGAAATTTTCATCTTCAGAGAATTAAATCAAATATTTATTATTTCCAAACATCAACTCCAAACAGTTAATCGAATAAAGATTCCATATATTGGAATGATCTACAGTATGAATGCCTAATAAGATTTAACATATGTTGCATATTAAACATCTGAAAATTAATTGGTAATTTGTTCTCAAGAATTGCTTAGTCCCTGTTTTCAACAAAAGCAAATAGGCAATTCTTTTACACAGTTCAAACAGAAAAGAATTCATAAATTATATAATTTGAATGGGCCAAAGGTTGTTTGGGAATGTATGACATATTAGTGGTAGAAAATCATGGAATACATTTACTTAAAATAGATGATTAAGTAAGAAAAGTCAAGTTTTTTTAACAAAAAATTAGTTGGTGTTGGTATGAACCAAAAAATGAAGTATTGGCAACTTGTAGTACACATCATAATGGATTAATATCTACTTATTTTTTTAAGGAAAAGAGAAAGGATTTCAAATTTAAAGGATAAGATTTTTATCTAGAAGATTTTGAACCAAAAGAAGGAACATCAACATTTGCTTCATTATTTAAATCAAAAAAATCAGATATTTAATAATTTATAGCTCCTACAGATAAGAAAAACAAAGATTTATGTTAAGATGATTAATAATGTGAGTCAATTTATAGAGTTTATTTAATTTACATATATGGAAAATCCCTCTTAGCTTATTCTAATTCATTTACTGGTAAATTGATATTCTATTAAATACAATATGAGAAAATTACTAAAAAAAAATATCTATTGGAATTTCCTTCTGATATTGCAGTAATTAATTTTTATTAGATCTTAGATTAATCTTTCAGTTATTGATAATCTTATAGTCTTATCTACCTTTAATGAAAAAGTCTCAATTGTATTTGATGTATAAAATAAAAAAAAGCCTGAATAACCACTTGAGTCACCCTAATGTATTTTATAATAATAAGAAATAATATATAACAAAATAGAAAAGAAGTAGGGAATATAATAATATTAAGTCATTAAATAGAGTTAAACAATAGATTCAGCTAACAAAAATTCGAATAAAAATTTAGATGATATTAAAAATAATGATTAAGTATAAGAATAATAATAAACATCTATAGTAAAAGAAAAATAATAAGAAATTGATGAAAAATGTGATATAATGAAATAAGAAGTAGATATATCTTTATAAAAATAAAATTTAGATGAATCTGATAAATAAGATAAATAAAAATATATTCAGAATTAAAATATTTAATAAAATGAAGAAATTTAATAGTTTAGTAATTCTTAATTTGTTTATGATGTTTAAACTTTATTTGAAGAAATTAAATAGAATGATGAATATTTTCTAAAATTTGTAGCAAAATTGAAATTGTAACATCTTTAAAAAAATGATATTTAAGTTTAGGATGAATAAAGCAGAATTTGTAAAATTTATTATTAATTTTTAGATGAATAAAGTTGTAATTATTAGGGAGATGATTTAATAATTAATTATAAAGAAAAATAAATTTATTAATTTACTTTGAATTTAAAACATTTACCTAAAATTTTTGAAGATGAATGTGATGCATTTTGTGTATTATTAAGAAGAAATAATTGTAAAAATGCTCTTTTTTAATTCTTAATTTAATTGGCATTAAATAATAAATCAATTTAGATATTTTCATAAATATTCAAACATATATTAGAAATATTTTTAAGATCCTTATAAGAAAAAGTAGGTAATACTTAAGTAGAAAAATTATTAAATGAATATACAGTTTTATATCCATAAGATTTACGATAACATTTTTTTTTATGTTTATCTGAAGATGAAAATATGAAGAAATAGTTTTTAATTGAAATTCTTATTGAATTTATTAGATAATTTTAAGAGAAATTAAAGGATTATAAGATTGCAATTCATGAAGTACAAAATCTTTTAGTGAAATTATTAATTAAAACAAATAGATATACTCAATTACATTTTTTAATTTAATATCAAGTTTTAACTGATAATGCAGATTTTGCAAAATTATTGATTGATATTAGTAATAAAGAATCTCTTGAATAAAGAAATCTATAACCTTATTAGCCAGCTTTCTAATTGGGAATAGATATGTTCTTTAGATTATAAAAGTATGAAGAACTATTAGAATATTTATTAAAATTTGGAAAAGTATATGCATAAAGTTATTTAAGTTTCACGATGCAGTCTTTTTGCTTAAAAAGATACCAAATATAAGAATGAAATTGCAACCAATTTAATAAGGCATTAGAATTGCTGATTGTTAAAAAGAAGATTTGTTAGTTTTCTTAGAAGATGCATATAGAAAATAAAAAACTTATTTTAGTGTTGCAGAAGTGAAAACTTTATGATAAATTAAAATGTTAAATTTATAAATATAGATATTTTGTATTCAAAGTAATTGCAATCTATAAATCAATTCTTTCAATTAAATCTCTAGAGTCTCACTAAAAATTAATGCTTCAAAAGGTATCAAATGCACAATACCTTTTAAGGATTTAAATAGCCATACTAAATATGATCTATAAAAACCATAAAGGAAAACTAAAATCAAAAATATATAACAAAAATAACATATAGATAAAATCTATAATAATAATTTAAATATTATACTTTGATAATTGTATTTGTAAAATCAGCTTAAGAGTCTGCACTTTAACTAAATTATTTTGAAAGTGTAAAGAATACTCTTGTAACTATTTAAGATCCTTCTTATTCATAATAATTGATTTCTACACGTTTAGTAAAATTATTAATAGTTTATTATGTTTTGAAAGAATTTGATATATAATTTAATGTCGAAATCATACCTTATCTTAAGGTTCCATCAAATGCTAAATAACAATATCTAGAAGTTAGATTCTAAAATCTCTATAAATTATAATTATAAAATTACTTCATCAATAAATTAACATAGATTTTCTTTGCTTATGGCATGAAACAATGAAATAAATTAATCATCTACTAAAAATTAATCAAATTATATCATATCTGATAATTCTATATAATTTTAAATAGATTATTATGCTTAATCAATAAGTGAATAAAGTTAAATTTTATCTTAATTGGTTAAAAATGTAAAATTATTCCATCTAAAAAATATTTCCCTATATAAATATAAGCTACCTGTTCTTAATTTAAAATCTTGTATTTATCCAAAGAATTATAATGTATCATTGTACTTACTTAAGTAAAGATGAGAAGATATAAAAGTTAGAATAAAAAAGAAAGTAATAACAATAAACATAAATACTAAAATTAAATAGTTTAGTAATTTTTAATTGTTCAAAGATCCTATATGCAATTTAAGATATCTTTACCCTTAAAATTTAAGAGGTTTTGATAAATAAGTAAATGATCTATCAATAGGATCATATTATTATAGACAATGTCTATCCAATTTATATTGATTCTTGTAATTTATGAATTTATCAATTTCAGATTCTATCATTTCATAACTCATAGTATTTAATAATAAAAATAACATATCAATTTGAATGAAATAATAGATCTAATAACATTAAATTATTATGTAGAGTAGTAGTATAATAAGAAATCCAATTATTGATATAATTTACCATTTAGTATAAATCTAATTTTTATTCTCTATAGAATAATTAAATAAAGTAGTTGTAATATTTTGACATTATTAATGTAAATGAAAATAATTAGCAAACAAAGAAATTTAATATGGTTTACCAGTAGTACTTTCTCTATAATAAAATGTCATCATTTGAGAGTATTAATATTATAAAATTACAAATAAGGTATCTCTAAGGGATAGATTTATAGGGTAAATTTATGTCTCATTATCCTACATAAAATACATAGTAAAATTTTAACCATTAAGGAAATCTTATAAATATTCATTATTTAATTATTCATAAAAGTTATCTTTTAATTCTTAAAATCCAAGATCAATATATTAATAATAAGGATCAGTTAATTCTTGTAATCTATCTTTTGGTATGAAACCATCTCTTTACATTTATTAATATTAAGTAATGGTTACTCTCATTGAAAAAAATAAATCATGAGGAGCCATTATAGCAGCATGAAATGTTAACATTTCCAATAAAAATTTAACATTAGTAATATCAGATCTCATAGATATATGGAATAGAAAAATAAATAATATAAATATTGAATGCCATAAAACAACAAGAAAAAAAAACTTTTATAAATATTTTGGAGATTGTACTGCCAAAATTGATTAAATTAATTAATACTTTTTATTTACTGAAGCATTTTCTAAATATGCTTCACTATAAATTGTTGTTTTTTTAATCTTTTTTCTACGTACTTTTTCTTCATCAACTTTATTAGACATAGCAAATATTTATTCTTATTATTCATAAGTATTATTATCAGCAAAAAATAATTATTAAGTATTATTTACTAAAGAATTTTATTATTTAAATGATTAAATTGTCATCAAATTTTTATTTATACTAAATTTTCTATTGTTTTAATCAGCAGTCTAAACTTATGTTATGGCTATTGATTATGGTATATGTTAATCACAAAAATTGATAGCATTTATTTTTTAAATTCCTACTTTATCAGTTTGATCAACTAAATATTTATTTTCATCACAAAATTTAGGTTGAGATAAAGGAATTCTTGCAAATGAATGATTTAATTATTATTGTTCAGCTATTTTAACTACATTTATAACAAAGTATTCATAATTTCCAATTTTATTTTTTGTTATAAGTAAATCACATTCTGTATGAACATAATTAAGCATAAGTTAAGCATCTCCAGATAAAAAGGATCTCTAAGTTTATATATTGTATTATGGTTTTGGTAAAATAAGGATACTTTAATTAAGTTTTGAATATTTTATTTTATTTTATCTAATAAATCTAACAAAATTTGGATATATTCTAGTTATTTATAAATTTTCATATTTTTCTTATTAACATAAAGTTTCTATATCACTTTCAAACCAACCTATTAATGTTAATAAATTTTATGTAAATGTACATGCTAAACTAATCCCATCTACAATAATATAAACCTAATCTTAGGAAGCTTCTTATAAAAATGTAGCAAATGTAATATTTTAATTAACAAATTTGTTTGTTATAATAAAACACATATTTATTGGAGTCAAGAGTTAATTCTTATTTTTTATATAATTGATATCAAACATCTAATAATATTTAGCTTCACCTGTTTCAAAAAACCTTTTAACTAAATTACAATGATGTTATACTAAGTATTTAGGTAATAAATCATTAAATTAATGTTCTTCTGCATGTTATATCCCTCCACCAAAAGAATGAAAAAATTTATTAGAGAATTATTAAATTTTCAAAGTCTCCATATCATCCTTTACTTCCAAAATTAGATAATGAACATTTGAAGAATTTATATTAAAATTTTTAATCTACTAAAATTATAATTTTTATGCTTCAAAAAAGTCAGAATTTCTAAAAAAATGTATAGCTTTTTTGTAGTCACACAATACTTCACCATAAAAGAAACATACAATTCTATGTAATTTAAAACTTGGTTTATGTTTATATGCTAACGCTATCTTTTTTTGCAAATCACATAAATTATAACACAATTTATATACTTTATTATGTAAAACACTAATTTATTCATTAATCATAGTTGTTTTTACAATCATTTAATAGAATTATAATTTTTATTCAATTAAATCAAAAATTAATCTTTCTTTTTAAGTAAGCATTATATCAAGTTCAATATTCTATTCTATATAATCTGATATAAATGATTTTTAAGCTGCATGAAAAGATGTACCTAATGATGCATTTATTTTACTCTTAGCTTAATTAAAAATAAATGTTAATTTCACAATATCGAAATAATTGAATTTTAAATTGTATACTGATAGCATTTATAATAAAGTATTATTTTATTCAAAACATTCTTATAAAATTGTTTAATTCATAGTTGATAGATCATAATTCTACATTTATGTTAATTAATCTCTAGAAAATGATAATGAATTTAATTTATTATTATCATTATTTTTACAATTATAATTTAAATAACAAAGTAATTTAACAGATCTCATAATTAATCCAAAATCATAAAGCATAAATGCATATTATAATAGTACTTAATTTTCATATTCTTATTTTGAATTTATTTAAAATAATTAAGTAAATTATTTCATTTTTTTCATTATGAATTCTCTATAAATTTAAAGTGTTATTCCACATGTTTAAGTTGTGTACATTATATATTAATGACCACAGTAGAAACATTTGATATCGTTGCAATTTTTTCTATGTTCTGATGCAATTAAAGATTTGATGATTATCTCTGATTATTTGGAATTCAAATCATTATTCTATAATTTTATTAAGGAATACTTTATTTGCCAAATTGAATTAAATTCTTACATAAATAGCAATTTCAATTATAAACTATTAAAATATTAATTATAATTATTTATAATATAAAATGTTAACATACCAAGAATTAAAAGTGGTAATAAAATTTAATTAAGTATGTACTATTAAAAAATTAATGTATGTAAATGAAAGGCAATATTAATTGAAATTGCCATCAAGGTTGGTTATTATTAAAAAGTTAAATTAAGAGTAAAATATTTAAATTAATCATAAATTAATACAATCTATGTTAATATTACTAACAGTGTTTATATATATAATATGTATTCTAAATTAACCAATATTACTTAAAAGATTTATAATATAATTAACACTTGATAAATAACACGTGTTTTTGTAAGTCTTGTTCTTTCTATATCTTTTACTTAATGTGTAATAGATTAATCAAAATAGCATAAAGTAAATAATGATTCAAGCAATAAAATAAATATAGTTATAAAATTGATTATTATGTGAATTATCATTATTTTTTCTTATTCAAATAATTGTATTTATTTTCTTAAACTTGTCATACAGAGAAGACTAAATAACATAAATAAATATGTGCTTATCAATTTTTAATATAATGTATAAATGAGACTCACAAACTTTAACAACAAATTCTTCTGAATTAATTTAATAAACCTATCCTAAGTTTGTTATTTTTAATAATGGTAAAATAGAAGAACCCAAATAACCTTATGTAACATAAACATTATTAAAGGTATTAGATGCATATTAGTGCTTAGAATAAGTATTAATAAAATACTTAGAAATAATGATATCAGGCCTAAAAATAAGAATAAAAAACTGATAAATCCAATTTTATTTGAGATTTTTGAAATACTCTGATTCTAATGTTATAAGTAATGGATAAAGAGTAATAATAAATTGTAAAACCATAGATAAATTCTTGGAAATTGATAAATTAGTTCTCAGGATAAATGTAATTGTAATATAGTGTGTTAAAAGGTTGTGCTTTTCTTTTGACATATAATCTAAATTAATGATTTTTAAATAATTACTCTTATTTATTAATTAAAATAAATAAATCTCATTCTTGAAAGTTGAACAATTAGTTTATATTAAATAAATTTAGTCATATACAAATTAAATAAATATTGAAGTCTCATCTATAAAAACTTATTTTTAAATCTTTCTAAAGAAATTGTATAAATTAAAAAGAATTAATTTAAAACAAGTTTTTTAGATTTTGTGAATAATATTATCAATAATGTTATACTAATACTAAATAAATACAATAATATAAATTATATAACTATTATTATTCAATAAAAAAGAGGATATTTTTTATCTATAGGTTAAAATATTTTTGACATTTTCTAAAATTTTCTATTTTATTTGTTTATTGTTATTAAACTGAAGTTATTTAGATTTAAAGATAAATGTATAATAATGGATGTTTTAAATATAGAAATTTCAAATAAAATTAATACTATTCGTTAAGTTTATTAGAAAATGATATGATATTTCTATGTTTTTTGTTTAATTAATATGAATTATATAACAAATTAGTTAAATTTACAATAGAAAGATGTATGATAATACAATGAAAAAATATTTAATAATAACTTAACAATTAAAGGTTTCATTCATCATTAGCGTATGAAGTTTTTAATAGATCTTTAAATTCTCCGAATTCAATTTATCCTGAATTGTCCTTATCTACATCTCTAATTAGACTTTCTATATCAATTGTTAACTCGAATTCAGATTTAATAATTTATACTAGTTTATCTGTACTTATCTATTGATTAATCTAAAATTGATACTGATCCTGTTTTATCTGGGTTTCCTCCCATAGCAACAAAGGCATCAATTGTGTCTTAGTCATCATCTAAAATAATTAAGTTAATAATATATACCATCTTAGTTAGAATACTTAAATTTCCAATACACACCTAAGAAATCACTAAATCTTATAAGTCCTGTATTTGTTTCCTCAACTTCACTTATAATTTTATAGAGTTCATTTTCTGATGGTTTGAAACCGATTTTTTCTAAAGCAATTTTTAAATCCTGGCCTCTAATAGCTCCAACACCATCCTAAATGAAATATTAAATATACTTCATCCATTTCAGCAAATGCCCTTTAACACATATCAATGTCTTCCTCAGTTAAATTCATATATAAATTTTTTGTTAATTAATAAATTAAATTTGTTTATATGGTTTTTTTAGGATGATCATAAACAAATTAAATAAAAAAATGAATAGATATATAAACAATGTAAATTACAATTAAAAGTTATTCTAATTAATTTTCATTCCATTTCATTAATAATATTTAAAATTTAGTATATTATTTATATATAAATAAATAAATTTACTAGAGTATCTAATAAATTATTTGATAGTTAATTTTAATAAGAAATATTTTAATTTAAAAGAATAGAAAAATATAAGTATTATATTTTTAGAATGAATTCTATTTTGAAAATATTATATATTATATAATAGGATTAGAATTATAGCAATATAATTAAATATAATATTCAACATCAAGGTACGTCATTTTCATCATCTTATAAATAATTAGTCTTTAGTAATTCTTTAAACTCACCAAATTCAATTACTCCTGATCCATCTGTATCTACTTCTTTAATTAATCCTTCAATGTCAATCGTTAATTCGAATTCATTCTTAATAATCCTAATTAACTTTTCAGCATCTACATTTCCAGTAGTATCTTCATTTCCACCCATTGCTACAAATGCATCAATCATATCTTAATCATCATCTTATAAACCAGCATATTTAAGTTTGGCAAATAAAGTCAAAAATTCCTTAAATTTGATGCGACCTCTATTTCCATCATCAATTTCACTAATTAATTTATGAACCTTGTGTGGTTTCTACTTTAAACCTACCATTTCTAAAGCAAGTTCCAAATCATCAGCCATTATTTCACCTTCTCCTCTCTAAATTAGATAATAGATTATTTAAATTTACATCATCCAAATCATTGAAAGCTCGCTAACATTGTTCAATATCTTCTTCTTACAAATTCATGTTATTTATGTATTATTTAATATTAATAATTATTTTAGATTTTAATATCAATTTATATATTAAAAAAAAATGGTGTAAACTATGATAATCTTATATTTACAGATATTAGATAATTATAGATAATTATATTTTTATTTATTATGAAAAGAAAATAATTTAACCCAAATAGTTGTAATTAAGGTGGCAAATAATAAATTGATACTTTATAAGAAAAGCATATACTTGCACTAATTAATAGTAGACCTTAAATTGTAATTAAACCACCCCATCCTCATGTTGATTCAAATAAACCATTCTCCATCAGTTTTTATTTTAATTATTATCTACTTTAGAAGATAAACAAGATTTTACAGAAATCAATGAAACCTATCGTCGTGTCTAATCCTTAAAATCAGGTTATTCTGATACTAAAATGCCAAAGACTTTCAATATGAAAGAGTAATTAAAAAAGAAAAATAAAGTATCATAATTTATACAAGAATAAGTATAAGAATTTATTAACTAAAGAATCATTTAAATAACATAAAAGCACTAGAAAATAATATTCAAGAAATATCTACAAGAACTCAAAAAAATATTTAAAGAATTAAATCTAATTCAAAAATACATAGCATAGCCTCATCTATTAAAGATAATTCAAGAATAAGTAAAAGAGAATGGGAAGAAAAGTCCTCTCATCCTTTGGAATATGAATGGAAGTATATTTTCTATTTGAGTTATTTTGAGCGAAAAAAAGACCTGAATCAGTTTTTAGTAAATCAAAATTAAGTAAAGGGGACACACTTTTATCTAATGCTTTTTCCTTTGATCAAAGTTCATATAAATTATAAACTTAATCAAAAAGGAATTAATAGGAAGGTCCTTTTGATCATGCTGATATTCATATAAATGAAGAAATAAAAGATGAAGATTTTTTTATTTATACTGATACATAAAAAAACTCTAATGAAAATACTATTTAATCTCCTCATTATGCTATAGTAGACAAAAAAACTAAATCTACAACAAATATAATAATTCCATTAGTAAGACCAAATGAAAAGATGAATGATGTTAAACGCAAAATTTATTAAACTTTGATGGAATATAAAGTATGTTTTGATATTATTTCTATTATTCTATTAGTTATTTTAAAGAGATTAAGTATATTAAATAGGATTGGCATATATTAACAAAAATTAATGGCTTGATGAAAATGAAATTCTATAAGAGTGTAACAGAATATCAAAATAATTGTATGGAGTTGAATGAATTCAAATCATTGACATTATTAATTTTCATAAATTTTATTCTTACCTCACTAATAGTTAAATTATATACATATTAAATTAATTTATAATGTTTTTATATAAGAACTCAATTTTTTATATGTATTTTTGAATCTATTTCTATTATATTAAGATAAGAATCTTTTATTATGTTTGCCAAATTATTTTAACATTATATATTAATAAAAATTATAAAGTAAATCTTTAATTAATGGACATCGATCGTCATATTGCATCATTACTTTCAGGAGGATGTCTTCCAGAAAGAGATTTAAAGTTAATTTGTGAAAGAGCAAAGGAAATCTTCTTAGAAGAATCAAATGTTTAACCAGTGAAGGCCCCTGTAAATGTTTGTGGTGATATTCATGGTATTTTACTATTGTTTATCCTTTAGGTCAATTTTATGATTTATAAGCATTAATTAAAGAAGGAGGAGATATTCCAGAACATAATTATATTTTTATTGGTGATTTTGTTGATAGAGGGTATAATAGTGTAGAAACTATGGAATATTTACTTTGTTTAAAAGGTATGAATTCAAATTAATGATCATTATAGTTAAATATCCAGGAAATATAGTTCTATTAAGAGGAAATCATGAATCTAGACAATGCACTTAAGTTTATGGATTTTATGAAGAATTATTAAGAAAATATGGAAATAGCAGTCCTTGGAGATTGTTTATGGAAGTTTTTGATTGCTTACCATTAGCTGCTTTAATTGAAGGATAGATACTTTGTGTACATGGTGGATTATCTCCAGATATGAGAACAATAGATTAAATTAGAACTATAGATAGAAAGGTAATAGAAATAAAAAAACAATTTAGATTGAAATTCCTCATGAAGGTCCATTTTGTGATTTAATGTGGTCAGATCCTGAAGAAGTAGAATATTGGGCTGTTAATTCAAGAGGTGCAGGATATTTATTTGGTGCAAAAGTAACAAAGGAATTTTGTAGACTTAATGATTTGAGTTTAATATGTAGAGCACATTAATTAGTTATGGAAGGATATAAATATTGGTTCCCTGTATAAATTATCATATATATTTTTAGGATTAAAATTTAGTCACTGTATGGTCTGCTCCTAATTATTGTTATAGATGTGGAAATATAGCATCAATTTTATGTTTAGATGAATAATTGTAATCAACATGGAAGACATTTAAAGAAGTGCCAGAGAGTGCTAAAAGTATTAATCCAAAGAATGTTCTTCCATATTTCTTATGAAGTATTTTTTTAAATATTGATACATTTTTTATTGATAAATCTATCTTTAATATATTGATCAAATTTATATATTTGAAGATCAAATAATTTATTTAAGTAATGAGAAATTGAAGTATTTCAAAATAAATATTATAAATCTATGGTATATATATATTATAGTAATTGATTTTTTAGTGAAAATATCAATAGAAATAATAATTCATTAATAAATAATTTATGTTGATTTTCTTATTGTTTTAGATTACCTATCAACAATGTTTAGTAAATTCTGAAGCTTAGACTAACTTTTTTAAATTGTCAAATGAAACGATAAGATTAAATATGTTTGATTATTTTTATGGATATAATTTGGAGTTTTCTACAGATAAAGATTATGAATTATAAAATGTGTTAAACTAATTAGATATTTTAGAATTAGAAGGAATAGTTATAGATAGTTCTTTATTAATTAGTTAATATACAAAAGAATGGATGAATAAGATTGTTACTTTAAATGAAATTAATGAAGCGTATATAGTTTATATTATAGGCATTGAAAATAATTAACTATTGATTCAATATACATTATATATTCCACAATAATAAAGCTAAATTAATTGCAATGAAATTACATTTCTAGACAATGAATAGATTTTAGTAAATTGTAATAATAACTTTGCTGGACAATAAAATTATTTTTTTTATGTCTCCTAAATTTAGGATTAATTTTCATGGTAAATATTACAATATACTCCATCAACTCTTTAATATCAAGTCTCAATTTTTGATTTATAAGTAGCACTAGACTAGGATAAGAATATTTTAGTAATATTAGGTAGATACAACTAATAATATTTTTATGGAGTGATTGAAATCTATTCTTATTAATAATTAAAAAATCAGTAGACATTGAATCCAATATAAATATTTAATCAATATTAATATAGACAATATAAGATTAGCAATTATTAAAGTATAACAGAATATAAATATATTTAGTTTATTTAATGAATGTAACAAATGTTATTAATGTTTATACTTTAAATAACTTCAGTTAAATTGAATAATATAATATTAGTTAATTTATTTATTTAAACTATTAATTATTAGCATTTGATGTTGACCTTAATGGAGAGAATTTACTTGTATACACAACATTGAATGGTTAAAATTTATTTGAAGTAACTACAACTGATCTAATTAAAGAATATATAGTAAGAATAGATTTCCAATAGACAGATATTCCATAATTATTTAGTAATAATGAATTAATTACATTGTATATTGGTGATTAATACTACATATACGATAGAATTCAGCCTAATATTATCATCAATACTTAAACTTAAAATGTAATAGGTTTAAATCAATTGCCATATAATATATTAACATACATAACAAATAGTCTTTATTATTACTAAATACTGTAACCTCAATTATTTATTAATTCAACATCTAATTCTATTATTGAATTATAAGCAACTTCGAATGAGTAGAATATTTAAATTAATTGTTCTGTTACTTTAAATATAACTATTCATGGAATAGTTCCAGTTTTGTATTAATATGAAAAGGAATTACCTTCATAGATAATAGTTAAAACAGATAAAACATATCTTAATGCATTAAATTATGTTAGTGGATCCTTAATTACAATTTCAGCCTAATCATCAAAAAATTCAATTATAATTTAAGACCCTTCACTATAAATTTAATTGTCTAAGAAGATTTGGGATCAAATAAATGGAGTATTTTCATTTTATTCTTCAGATTTTCAATCATATGCTATGTTTATACTTTAATATTAATATGCAAAGGATATAATTAAATACAGTCAAATTTCACTTAGATTATGTGATATAAATCTATTTGATTATATTTAAATAGATTAAATGGAATGTCGAGATTATTAATAAATATTCTAAATAAATGCACCAATAAATAAATTATAATTTACAGATTTGACAAATCCAGATGAAGTCTATTTTGTAGCAGATATTGCTTTTAGTGCAGTAGTTATTTATAAGTTGGATTAATTTAATGTATTTACATAGATTGAAGCTAAATTTATATGTGAACCACTTCCAATAGATGAATAAGATTATTTTCATTCTATTACAGATTTTTATGTTATAGGAAATTATCTATATTTTATATTATCCAGAATTTAACAAATTTGGATTTATGATATTTAAACTTGTAAACTTATATACAAACTTACAAATTCCTTTTTTGATACTCCTTTTTTTCCTGCATCTTTAGCTGGCTAAACAATTGTTGATGAAAATAATAAGTTGAGATAAATAATATTTATAAACTCATTATCATATGTATATGTGTTGGAAATATTTAATAAGATTCCAATATATCAAAACAATATTAAAATGGATAATTATACTAATATTAAAACTCTTTCTGTTATCAAAGATTCTATAATACTTGTAGTATAAGAGAGATTTGGATCAACTTCAATATATCAATATTTTTATTCAATAGATTAACCAACAAATGAAATTAAATTCATTAAAAAATTACCTTAATATGGTGTAAGTATTAATAATAAATTTATTGTTGCATCAGATGATTCCTTATTTTACATTTTAATGAATAATAATTTTTACTATGTTTACAATCCTACATTATCTTCTTAAGATTCTTTAATTTAATAATTAGATTATATAGGTGATTATATTTCAGCTACCCACATTCCAAATATCTTAAAATAGAGTAATATAATTATAGCCAGTCATACTAATCTTGTAATCTACTCTGTAACAAATCCTACTTATATAATGATTTAATAAAATACTAATTTTAACACTATGTAAAAGGAATCAATTAATTATACTGTTTCAGTTTAATCATCAATAAGCAATAATTAACTTAATATTAAAGGTTCCTTTATAGCTTATGATACATTATTTGTTGGCTTTTTCAATTCATCTTATGTTTTTTAAAATAATTAAATAGATCAAATTACTATATTGAATAATCCATAATTCACAATTGATTTGAATTTAGTAGGATCAATTACAAATAATGTTGTTTCATATTATGCAACTACACCTATTTTTGATGGTTATCCACAAATTATTTGTTTATTAAGACAACCATTCTCTATTAAAAAAATAATTCAACCAACTCCAGTAGATATAACTTAATTCACTTTTACAACATAATCACCTTTAATTTATGCATAAAATATTGGAGCATTGTATGAAGTAATTGATTAAAGTTTTGTTGAATTGATCAATTATAACAATTAATTTACTCATTGTTGGGCACTTGTCTATAATAATTAATTATAATAAGTAATTTCCCTTTGTTCACAGTATTATGTATATACATTTACTATTTATAATCAAACTTAATAAACACATTAATAATTTTAAGCATTTAATAAATTCTATTTCCCACTTAAAATGGAATATTATTCTAATTTAGTTAGTACTTTAGCAATATAATAAGGAGATAGAAGTTATTCTATTTTAATAGGAAATCTCTCAAATTCTACCTACTTTTAAAATATAAAACTATAATGCTAAATATCAAGTGCTGATTAGATAACATCTTAAGATATTGGAGATTTTACAGTCGTCTAAATTAATGGTATGTTCTTATTTATATATGTTTGTCCATAAATATAATAAATCTAATATGCTACAATTTCATCTACAGGAAATACTATACTTAATCAATCTATAATGCATATCTAAACTGAATTACCAAAAAAGGCCACTTTATAAGAGATCAAATTAATTTAATTAGAAAGTCAATAATTAATCTTTCTGATAACTACAAAAGAATTTTATAGCATAATTTTAGAAGCTGATTACTCTTATTATAATAATTACATTTTATTAACTAACATTACATCAAATAAATAAATTGCACCAATGTAATAATCATACTAAGTAAAAAATACTTATTATGTCAATAACTTCTTATTTACAACTTATCATGATACTATTATTGACACTTACTTTTTAGCTCTATATGATCTAAGTAATCCTAATTTAAATATCTATTATTCTATTGATACTTTAAGATTCAAATCTCCAATAATATTTACAGTACAAAGTACTTATAATACTGTTTTTGTAATGGATAGCTTTCCAGTTCTGTATTCTTATAATTATTCAAATTAAGTTGGATTAAATATAGAAAATATTACATAAACTTCATATCCTATATATTTATATATTAATATTGATTAGAAATATGGTCCTACCCAATTTTTATAATTGTAATTTTAATACCCTCCAATTGGCTAGACTGAAAATTGGGTTAAATATACATGTATCGGAGTTGGATCTCTATATGTGATTACTTTAATCATCATTATTGCCGTTGTTGGTCATTAAAAGAAAAAGTAACCTTCAGAAGATATGCAAGCATTAGAGTTGAATTTAAGATGAGAAATATATTTACAATAAAATATTATTTAAACTTATAAGCTCTGTTTTCATAGTTTTTCTGGATTTATTCCTAAAGCTTTACATGCCTTTTAGTAAGCCAACTCAGCAATCTCAATTTTTCTATTAGTGTTTCTTATTTTGTATACTAATTCTTCCTCTTTTCTCTTTTATAATACATAAGTCATAGCCTTTTTTCATATCAATTAAATGATACTTTTGGTATATCTTCATTTGTTGCATTATTAACTTGCTCTAATTAAATTGCAAATTTTTTCTTCTTTTCTGTCAAAGATGCAATTTATCTTTTAACCTTTTTAATTTATTCTTAAGTTTTTGCTATCTTTTTATTTTTATCGTCAATTTCTTATATCAATTTATTGCATTAATCTATTTCATTTTATAATTGATTTCTTTCTTCAATTAAAATAGATGATATCTTTCCTGTTGCTATCTTTAAACCTAATAATTTTTTATTCTTTTCATCTATTTATTTAACATATTTCTTATTTTCTATTTATAATTAATGAAAATCTATAAATTTTAAATCATCTCCCATCTCCTCTTTCTTTTAAATCTAATTACTTGTTTTTGTAATTTATTATTCAATATTAGCTTTCTTTTATTTATATTTCTCTATTTATGCATCCTTAAATTTACTCAATATTATTAATTACCTTTTAAGCTAATTTTTCCTTAAAATATTTTTCTATTCTTTCTGCTTCAATCTTCCCAGTTCTTGTATTCTCTCCAGCAAATAAAATTTCTCTCTGAAAATCAAAAGCATCTTTTCTAATCTCTGTAATTGCCTTATCAGTTTCCTCTAAAATTGCCTATTTACATTATTTTTTCTCTTACTCTCAAAGTTTCTAATATTTAATCTGATCTTATTCTTCCTTCCTCAATATTCTTTTTCAAAGTATCACTCTCAAATTAAGCAATCTCATACTTTTCTTCATTAGTCAATTACATAGTCTTTATATTAATACTAAATTCTACCTTTTTATCAATAGGCTTATCCTTTTTCTTTGTTTTTTGTTTCTTATCTTCTGCTTCCTCTTCTCTTTATAAATCTTTAGAATTTCTCATTATATATGATTCAAATAACAAATTCTCTCTTCTTATTTACTCCATATCCTTATAAAGACCTTCCAATTTTTATGATAATTCTTCAATCAAAATAAGTTCTTTTTCTTCCTCTGTTATCCCTTATTATTATTCTTATATCATTTTAATTAATATTATAATATTACAAATTAACGATGAAGAAGAATGCTCCAAATATATCAAAAGTAGCATCAGATTTGATTCTGGCATATTAATAGTTAACGAGACAACAAAAAGAAATTGTCATTTCACCTAGATATGAAAAAACTGCCTTATATTTTCCACAATCACGTACTCATATAATTATGTACATTATGCAGCTATTGAAGAGAAAATTGATGAAGAAAATTAAATTGATAGTCCAATAAAAACTATAACTGAAGAAGAAGAAGATTATCTATCGGAGATTTCTGAACTTAGAAAAATAGTAGATTAAAGTATAAAATATAATTATAAGCAGTGAGAATGAAATACATGAACATACCCTAAAAATATTTGCAATAGCCATTGTAAACCAATAATTAAAATACAATACAATCTACTCAAAATAACAAAACTAAAAAATAGGTGGTGATAACATAATACTAATCGGATTTTTTAAGACAATAATATGGAAAAATTAAATGACTGTTTATAGATCCCTTTTTGTTTTTTATTACGCAATCAAATAAAATTCTTAAAATATTGTTAATTAAATTTAATATATCTAAAAATTATTATTAAATCATCATTATTGTTTGTTACACTTTAGATTGAAAAAAATAACTAAAGAAATCTTCTTTTTAAAATAAAATTCATCTTCTCTTTCATTAATTAGTAAAATTAATATTAATTTTTAGTAATTAATTTTTTATACTATATATGTTTATGAATAATTATGAATAATTATGAATATATTATTAAGCATCTTTTTTTACTCAAATTTGTTATAATTAATTTAAACCTTTAGAATGAAATCTAAGAGCCTATTACAATGACCATATATACTCCTAATTATGAAAAGGATAATATGAATTTTGCAGTTAAATTATTTTATTTTATTGTTCAGAATTTAAAAAAATTTAGAGTATAATAAACAATTTTAATCAAAATTTTATATAAAGGGTTTTAGATGTTGTAGATTAAAATTTTTGATTTCAATTTTTAATTATTATTTTAGAAATTTATTTATAAATTTCTATACATTGGGAGAATAATATTTTAGATTTGTATTCTTAAAAATCATTTTATACAAATTGAATAGCTTTTTTATGTATTTGCTTATCATTAATCTTATTTATCCAAGCTATTATTGTGTATGGATTTATTAATGAAGAATAATTTTTATGATTTTAGTTAAAATTAATTAAAAAACTTTGCAATTTAATAATCATATTCATTATAGATACATATTTAATGACTAATTAGATCATAAAAATAGTAACTCCTTTGATATCATATCATTAACATATATCACTATCTTTTTGGATTACTATTAGATGTTGAATAATATAAATATTGTAGAATTTGTTGAAAATCAAAGGATTAATGAATTATGTCTGGCTAAAATAGATTTCCTATGTTAATTCTTTAGTATAAGGAGAAGAAAATTTTGGATTTTAGTGTTTGATTAGCTACTTATGATTTTTAATAGAAATACAATATTTTTTGTTATTCTATTAAAATGAGAATATTTTTTTGGATTTTAGTGTTTTATTAACTAAGAAGGATTTTAACAGAAATATAAATTTTTTTCTATGTTCATCATGGGAATTTTTTTTTGGATTTTAGTGTTTTATTTACTACCTATGTTAACCTATGTTAATTAATAGAAATTAATTAACTTTTATGAATGGAATATTTTTTTGGATTTTAATTAAATTTTTAATCTAAAATTGTAAATAAAAAAAGGAATAAAATTTATGATTGTTATCTTAATAAAAAGTTTTATAATTAGATGTTTATTAAAATTAGCTTATTTATATCACTATTTTTTATTCATGAAGTTTTTTTAGAAATTGTACAGATATTTATAAAAGTAAGAATATAAAATGATTCTTTTTTATTATAATAAATAAACCTCTTAATTATAAGGATTATGAGTTATAAATATGGATAACTTTGATTATTATATTTAATAATATATATAATTACTCAAATAACCAATTATCATACTTCTAATAGATATGAACAATAAAACCAAGTATAAATACATTATTTTGTGCTGAATATTTTCATTAAAATATCAAATAATTAATAAATTATATTTGCAATAATGTTTGGAATTACGAATAATGACAAATGATTTATTTATTAAAATTGTTCAAATCCTGTATTTATAAGCAAATAAAAAAATATTCTGAATTGCAATAATAAATTTAACGAATGACTGAAGACACAAACAAGAGTTAAAACAAGAACAATAATCCAACTTTCAATTTCAAGGAAGTAGCAAGCAAAGCTTGGAGATCAGGTTTATCAGGAAGTATGGCAATGGCCATTCAAGTGTGTTCTTTAATGTGGTTAAGAACAACTATGAATTACTAATATCGTTATGGAGGTACAATTGTTGGAACAATAAAACATTTATATGGAGAAGGAGGAATTTTGAGATTTTATAAAGGTAAAGAAATTTATATTAAATTAAGGTTTGGCACCAGCATTATTACAAGGACCATTGTCTAGATTTGGAGATACATTTGCTAACACTCTATTCTTAACATTAATGGATTCTTTTGAATCTACAAGAAAATTGCCAGTGATGATCAGAGCAGCTGGAGGATCAATTATGGCTGGAGTTTTTCGTATTGCATTAACTCCAGTTGACACTGTGAAAACAATTCTTTAAGTTGAAGGAAAAAATGGTTTAACAATACTGTAATCCAAAATAAAAGTCAAAGGAGTACCTGTTCTTTATCATGGTGCTTTGGCAACAGCATCAGCTACAATCGTAGGACACTATCCATGGTATTATTTTCATTAATTTTAAGGTTTGCTACTTTCAATCTCTTAAATGAAAAACTCCCTGATTATGTAGATAAAAAGAAAAAATTGGCTAGAAGAGCTTTTATAGGTTTTTGTAGTTCAGTGATATCTGATACAATCTCAAATTCTCTTAGAGTTATAAAAACAACAAAGCAAACAAGTCAAAATCCAATAACATATTAAGAAGCAGTCAACTTAGTCTTAGAAAAAGATGGTGTAAAGGGATTGTTTGGAAGAGGTTTGAAAACAAGAATTCTTACAAATGGTTTACAAGGATTACTTTTCAGCATACTTTGGAAAGGATTTGAAGATTTTCTTAATAAAAGATCATCATAATAGTGATTAGATATGTTATAATATATATATTAATTTTTATTTAATTGTAAAAATTCTAAGATAATAATGAAAAAGTTGAAAAATTATATTTTGTTATTTGAAATCACTTTATATATTGGAAAGGATTCAAAGAATTGTAATTAATTAAAATATTACTATAAATTATAAAAGATTATTAGTAATATATTACATCATTAAGGTTGCAATAAAAATTTGATTTCAAAACTGGGAAATTCGAATACTGTATATCCTTTGATTACTTATTCAATTGTAATTTTAGGATCAATAAACAATGTTTATTTTTAATGACTATTTACTTAATTTAATCTTTTCTTTTAATTTTTAAACTTATATTCATCTTGTTCTGTAAAATCAAGAACTTCATAGGATTACCAACATAATTATATCTTACCTTCTTCAAAAAAAGATTTTAATGAATCTTTTGAAGTATTTATTTTATATTAATCTAATAATTTAGAATCAAATAAATCTTGTTCTAGTATAGCATCCTAAAGTATTGTCTTCTATGATATGGGTTTTGTAACATAACTAACATTTAGATATTATAATTCTAAACACCAATGAATTTATTTATCTTTTATAGAGTAAAATGATAAATTTTGTCTATGTTTTTTCATTATTTTTGGTGCTAAAATAACATCCACATTCATCTTTCTTGCATAATGTTTTAATAATTTATATCTCATAGCATCTGGCAAAGCTGTGATTCCAACTAATTTTTTTTATATTATCTCTGTAGTTTTCATCACTTCATTAACATAATTATAATCTCTTTAAACTAAAAGTTCTGTAATTTTATTAGGTTATTTAGTTGGATCTCTAATACCATTGCAATTATAAATTTATTTATGTTTTTTGCAACAATCTAAGGAACAAGTCTTAGTTTCACATTAAGGACATTTATATTTATCAGGTTTCCCACACATCTTACATAATTCTGAAATCTCTCCATCTTCTATCATTAATTAAAATAAATTATTAATTAAGTAATAATAAATCAAAAAAGATTGAGCTTTCAATAAGTCTCTTATCTATTAAATTTATTCCTTTTTAGTTCCCTTTTAAGCTAAATCAATTCTATTTTTTCTTGTTATTATAATAATTTATTGCCCTTATGCCAATTAGGTCCTTTTTTACATATTAAAACTCCCCTTAAATGTATTTCTTTTCCTGATAATATTTTTTGTAATTATTTTTATGCATTTCTTTTATTGAATAGTTTTCTCTTGTAGGCTCTTCCTTAGAGCTTTTTATGTTTACATATCTAAACTATATTACACCTTTTAGTGAATTATCTAGTTCTTCCTGCTCTAACCAACCAAGCTGGTCCCATTTTACCCATTTTCTTATAAATTTAATAATAAATTCTTTAATAAAGAGTCTACAATTTAATAATGAATTAATGAGTGTTTCTGTCAGATATTTATAAGTAAATATAAAAATAGTACAAATATTTTTTTAATTTTTTTAATCATTCTTAAATCTATAGATTTTTATAAAAACAATATTTGAATATAATAATTGATCACTTACTTGATTCTTTTTCTTAATTCAATTTATCAAAATTGTTGTAATAATTATTTAAAATTTGTTCTGATATTTTAATTATATTATTAGAGAATATAAAATGAAATATATATATAAATATACTTAAATTATGTGGATATATTTATTTGTTTTATCTATTGTATTTTATGGATGTCTTAAAAGTAATTAAATTAATCTTTATTTTATTATTATATGTTCAATGAATATGATGATTAATTGTAATAAAATATTGATTAATTTCATTACCTATTAGTAGATACAGATTGTAAAGAGAGTGAAAAACAATAATATTTAAATTAGTGCAAATAATAAGCAGAAAAAATAAAAAAACTAATTTAATAAAGAATAAAGTTAGGAAATGAAAATTAGACAATGAGATACATGAAATAATTTTCTCAATTAAATAAGAAACTATAGGAAATGGAATATAATTATTAAGATGAAAATATTAGTTTAATTGTAGATAATAATCAAGATCGTCAATTAGAAGTTCAATTATTTGAAGAAAATGTGAATAATAGAAAATAGCGCTTATAAAGTATCCATAAGAATATGAGTAAAGTTAAAAGCATTTATGATAAAATATCTTAATTAGCCTATTAATAAGTTGATTCAATATTTTAAGTTGAATAAGATTTTACATATGCTGAAGAGAAAACATAAAAAGCATCTCAAGAGTTAACTAGAACTTAACAATCTCAAAAATCAAATGTTGGTTACAGATTAGTGATAATCTGTATCTTAGTTTTTATAGTTATAATTTTATTCATAAAATGAAGATATATACATATATTTGTAATTATAACAGTAAATAATAATTTAATATAAATATTCAAAATTGAAAATAATGAATGAAGAGAGAATGTAATTTGTTGAGTGGAAGAATGAAAAAGCTATGTTATTATAAAAAATACAAATTTAGGAAATGTATATATAGGAATCAAAAGAAAGAGAAGAAAACCTTAAAAAAATGAATGAAATTTTTATTAATACATTAAATTAACCATAAAATGAGAATATAGTTTAAAAATTCTAAAAATCATTTGAATAGAATGAAATTGAAAAACAATAATAAATAATAAATACTTTGTAAATTGAGAATAGACTATTAGAAAATAAATTATAAGAAAAAGAAATTTAAATAAAAGCAATAATCAAAAATAATGAAAAAGAAGTTGAGAAATTATAAAATAAAATAATTGAATTAGAATATATAGTAAATAACAAGGAAAATTATAATTCTCAAAATGAATTTTAATTAAATTCATAATATGAAGATGATAGAATATATATGAATCGAAAAAGAAATTAAAGTCCATCTCATCCTACAACAAGAATAAGAACAACATAATAATTATAATAATTAGCAAATAATAAATTTGAAGAATCACTTATAACAAAAGATTCTACAGAAATTAGTGGTTTTTTGAATAGGATAAATCCTAATTTAGAGAAATAAATAAAAGAAATATAAAATAAATTATACAATACAAAAAAAAAATTAACAACAACTACAGAATAAGAAAGTTCATTCATTCGATAATCAATATAAAAAATAAAACATGTAATTATTATTATATATAAATTATATTTTAGAGATCTCGTAATCATTCTATTTCTGTTAATGAAACTGGATTTTGTGATTAAAGATCAAATTGGGATGATTAAGTTGAATACAAGACAAATTAGACAAATCAAACTAATCAATCATTGATGTACAATGGTTTTAGATTTTCTTGATTAATTAATTAATATCATAATAAAATCAATTCATTATTCAAAAAATTCGTTGTTTGTATTGTTACTAATCTATTCAGCATTTTATTCATTTAAAATTAGTTTGTTTTTATTGTCTTCTTATTAACTCTTTTTAATTTCTTAATATCCCTATATTATTTAAACAAAACTATACCCTTTAACAGTTTCACAAGATTTCATTATCTAATTACAATAAAGAGTAGGAATAGTACTTATCATTTAAGGAAATCTCTCTTCAGTTGATATTTGAGTTAATTCTGTTCTGGTTGTTTAATGTTTATTGATTTTTGGAAGATGATCTTCTTCATTATCTAAGTCTAAAAAGTGTTTAAGGAACTTTTCAGTTTATAAAGCATTTTTCTTATCAACTTTATTGAATTCATAACCATATCCAAGTAAATCAAAATTTCTATTTACTGCATCTTATAATTCATTTTATCTTGCTTTCATAGCTTATTCTCTAATTATCAATCTATTACTCTATTTTGCTCCAAATCTTAAAGTTATTAATAAAATTTAATACTTAGGGTTATCAGACACTTTTTTGATAATTAAGAACTTCTCTAATTACTTTATTTTTTAATCGTATTTCATAAATTTATTATGCTCTAGACAGAAACAAAATCATCACTATATGCTTCAAAATTAATCTAATAAACAAACTATTCTGCTTTATCATCTTTGCCTAAAACATATATCAGATAAGTTTAAGCTGAAGGTATTCTATATTTACAATGTATAAGGTGAAATATTCATGGCAGCTCCTTAAAAATGTGCAAATATTTGGAAGGAGTTTAGAAGGAATGACTTCACATAAGTTTAAATACCTTATAAAACAGCTCTTTAAGTTTTTGATGCTTGTAAAGATGATATCTATTCTATGCTAAAAATTAATAGTGGAAAAGATTTTTTTGATTTATTTGATTAAGATAATGATGGGTAATATTATAGATAATCATATAGATATTTAAATGAAGATGAATAAATTCTAGTCTTTAGTATAATTAAAGAAAAAATGCAATAAGTTGCAAATTTATTATTATAAATCTAATAATATGTCCCTTTCAAATAACTGATGAAATCAATTAGAAATTTAGAAGAAAACATTTGTGAATATTAAGATGTGTTAAGAAAAAAAATATATAAGTCTGAAATTGCTACATATAAAGAAATAGGTTTGGAAAAATTAGATGATTTTTATGAGAAATATTACAATTAATTTTAAAACTTTGAATAATCAAAATAAACTAGAATGTAATTACAAACAATAAATTTAGATAAACATAAATAATATAATAATAAGAAGAAATGAATTAATTAGAAGAAAAATTATCAAAAAATACAGAATTTCTTAAAGTTAAACCAAAAAGAAAATTAAAAGATTTGCAAACATAAGAAAAATTGGTTTCTTTAGATGAAAGAGTAGAAGAAGCAATGGATTTTAGAAGAGAATTAAAAAATATGGAAAAAAAAGAATAAGAAAGAGTTGCTTCAGAATAAAAAAAACGTATTGAGCGCTAAAAAGATGAATTAGAAAGAAAACATTAAAAATAAACAGAATAACTCAAAGCCAAATTAATTGAATAAGAACATAAATTAATTATTTAACTAAAAAAAGAATATAATGTTTTATTGAAATAAATAGGATTACATAATAATGAAATAGAAAGAATATAATCATCTGCTATGTAAAGTGCTATTCGAAAAGGAGAGAAAGAAGGAGAATTAAAAAGAATGAAGGAGAGAACAAGAATTTAAAATTTTATTATAGGAGATGCTAAGAGTACTTTAATAAGTCCTAGAATATAATAATAAAATGCAACAACTTATGAAGACACTTCTAGTTCATCATATAGATAACCTTTAACATCATCTAAAAGTGAAAGAGCTATGCATGATATTAAAACTCTTATACATAAACAGAATTACACTTAATTTTATATTAAAAAGAAATATGGAGCTGTAATTATAGATACTCTTATATTAAGGATCTCCCTGTTAATTATTAGCCTGAACCTTATAAAGTATAAGGGGATAATCATGAAAGAATTGAAAAAATTTTATCTGTAAAAAAGAAAAATCCTCATGATATTTTACCATCTTTAACTGAATTGTACGACATTGATATGAAATAATAAGTATTTATTATTAAATATACTAGAATTTAGGGTATACGTAAAAGTCAGAATAAGAATTAATTTAAGAAAGACTTAAAAAAAAATAGTATATATTAGAAAAATTAGAAGAATCCACTCATTGATTTATTATTATTAATTTCTAAATTTTTTTAGATCTAAATATTTATATTATTTTTATGTTAATAGAAATTTTAATTAATTGAATATAAATTATTGAGTCTATAAAATGTTTTGTAAAAAATACAAAATAATATAATAATTATTTTAAATCATATTACTTTAAATAATTATAGTTCTACCTCTTTTTTGAATAAAAATTATCAATTAAAACTTCCAATATTCCTTTATTTGCATTTAATAATAACATTGATAAACTTCAATAGTATTAAATTGTTGTTATTATCATAAAAATATGGAGAGATTATTAGAATTCATACATAGATGCATATAATAATGGAGGATCTTATTTGATTTGAAATGATATATCATAATAAAAATGTAAATAGAAAATATAAAATTTGTGATTATTAATTATAATTTAAATGAATAGAAGTTAATAATAATATTTGAACAAATAGCAGAATTATATTTAGCTGCATGATTAAAATAGTGATTAATTATAGGAGAACTTAGAAAGACTTAGCAATTTGATGATTAAGAAACCATCTTAAGTTAAAAAAGTGTTTGTATAAATGCATGGATATTTGAGATCACCTTCTGCAAATCTAACTATGCAAACAAGGGATACTCCTGCCTCAAAACTTAAATCAATTGGATAAGTAGATTTCGAAAAGAGCAGTGATAAAATTGCTTAACAATTAAATACAAATTTGAGAAATTCTTCTCTGAATGTTACAAATCATTATTTAGAAAATTCAAATTTAAATTTTAATTAAACTCAAAAACCTAGAAATTATAATAGCTGGATAGGATTAAGTGTGATTGAAAGAAATAAAATATTTATGGAAGAAAAAGAAAAAAAATTGAAAAAATTAAAAGAACAGAAAGAAGAAAATGAAATTAGTTAATGTACTTTTGCTCCTGCTTTTTTTAATCCAATTAGAGTATAAAGAAACAAGTCATGTTAAGTTAACAAATCATATTAAGATATTCATTAATAAAAAAAACTTCATAATTCAAGATTATATTGAAAATATTTTATATTGTTTTTTATTAAATATATATACCATAAAAAAAATGTAGAAAAACTCAGCTGCATGTTTTATGCAAAAACCAGATAAATAGTTCTATTACAATTTATTAAGGTAAGAACAATTGATTCAAGCAAAGCCAGAAATTGATATTGTCAATCAAGCTGTCCAAATGTATAGGTAATATTTATGAAAAATTTATTAGAAAATGTGTTGAGTATTTTGATAGTCTATAAGACCCTATTAAATATTATTTTTTAGAGAAAATTTAAACTGCTTTAAGTGAAACTAAAACCTTGATGTTAATTATGAATACAAAAAATGATGTAGCTGAGTAATCAACAAGAAAACCTCCAAAAATTAGTTTCACAGCTGAAAAAAAACTTACTAATGAGATTGATTAAACTTAAATTAAAAAAGCAAGAGTTTAATAAGTGAATTTAATGATTAAAATTAATAATGAAGCTGAATAATAAAGTTTAGATGTAAATCAAACTATTTAATAAAGGTGTAAAATATGGTGAATAATTATGCTGACGAGAGAGAAAATTTAGAAAAAAAATTAAAGTAAGATTTAGATAGCCAATAAAATAATATTGATGCAAGATTAATGAAACGAAGAATGACGTAGAGAAATATGACTGTAAGCCATTCTATGTAATAATTAACTTGATTATCTCATTTCGAATTAAACATATGTACAAAAATTAATCATTATTGCTGTTATTATTATTATTATTATTATTATTTTCTAGCTTCTCCTTATCTTAATTTCTCCATTTATTTCTCCTTTTTCTTCATCTTTTTTGTCATTACCAATGGTTTTTAAGGTTCATTCTTAACTTCTTCTTTAATAGGACCATGATTAATTTTCTTCAATTTTGCATAAAAGAATCCATCCATATTATGTACATGAGGATATATACGTTCTAAATTTAATATATTATATTTCTTTACTTGCTAAATTCATAGAAGGATGGAATTTTTTATCATCAAATTTCAACAATCCTGGATTACCTACTTCCAAACCTGTGTCAATCAATTTTACATGACGATTATTTAAAGCATATTATAATACAACTTCATTTTCATGTACACTAACTGAACAAGTTGAATAAACTATTATTCCACCTTTTTTACAACAATCAATAGCAGATAATATTAATTCTTTTTATAAATGAGAATGTTTTAAAATATCTCTCATTTACTTTTATGCTTTAATAGATGGATCTTTTGATATTATTCCTAAACCTGTGCAAGGAGCATCTAATAATACTCTATCAAAATTTTTCATAACTTTTGGAAATTTACGACCATCATAATTTGTGACTATACAATTTGTGACTCCCATTCTTTGTAAATTATAAAATAATGCTTTTTCTCTATCTTTGCTTGTATCATTAGCAAAAATAACTCCTGAATTTTTCATTAATTATGCAATATATGTAGTCTTACCTCCTGGAGCAGCTGCCATATCGAGAATACGCTCATTCATTTATGGAGCTAAAGCTAAAACTGGAAGAAATGATGATGCACTTTAAAGCATATAATGACCAGATAAATATTCAGGTGTTGCTCCAATTGGTACTTTAGATTCATAAATAACAAGACCTACTTTAGTCCAATCTCCAACAGAGTCTAAATTTACTCCTCTTTAGACTAAGGTTTAAGCTAATTCCTTTCTTCTTGTTCTTAAGGTGTTAACTCTAATAGTTATTGGTCTTGGAGCATCATTAGCATCTAAAAATGCTACTAATTCAGCTGGTTTGAACATTGATGAAAAGTGTGACATCAAATCTGAATTATATCCATAATATGTGCATAGATGCTTTTTTAATTCATTTAGCAATTCTTCTCTGCTAAATTTACCATATTCTTTTTATTTAAGTGTTTCTATGATTTTATTTATTCTATTCATAATAGCATTTAGATCTGTTTCAAATAATTAATCATTTTACTACTCTTCCTCTTAATAAGATTCTTGATCATTTTATTCATTTTCTTATTCTTCCTCAACTTATTATTATTATATTTTTATTTTTTTTTGTTTTTTTGGTTCTTCTTTTTATTCAACTATTTCTTATTCATCTTAATTTTCTTCTTCATCTTCTTCATCTCCATTTTATTAATCATCTTCTTAATCTTATTCACCATCTTAATCATCATCATTTTCTTGTTCTTCATCAACATTATTATCATCTTCTTCATCTTATTATTCTTCAAATTGTTCATCCTCTTATTAATCTGAGTTTTATTCATTTTGTTCATCTTCAATATTAAGTTCTTCATCATCTGATTTAATCTATTTATATGAAAATAAATATACATCTTTATCATCATCACTTTTTAGTTCTATTACATCTTTTTACATTAGTTGTTTAGCATATTTTTGAGCTAATTGTAAAGTTTGTTTAGAAAATTAAGCTTTTTTATTGCTCATCACAAATTAATTATTTATTATTTATAATAATCACTTTTTTTGTTTCTAGTTTCCTAACATTTTAGCAATGAATTCTTCGGTCTCTTTTTTTTCTGAAGTATAATGAATTTTTTAGGCAACTTTAGCATATTCTGTTAATCCAGTAGCACAAATGTCTAATAGTCCATTTAAAAAATGTTTAAACATAGATTTCATTTCTTAATTCTTATCATTAACATAAGTCTAATAATTTTATGATAATGTTGAAGATGCAAAATGTTTATCTCTTTTTGCTTCATCATGAGTCCTTTCAATTTTTTATAATTTTTCATCATTTTTAGATTTTGCTATTGCTCTCTTTTCATTCCATTCATTTTCTAATGTATTTTTTAAAATATATTATTAAAGATTCTATCTAACCTATTTAATTTAATCTAAATGACCATTAAGACTAGGTATTATTCGTTTTTCTAATAATTTCAAGAAACCAAAATCAGATGGATCATCATCCTTTTTTAATTTTTAAATAACATTAAAGAATGCTTTACCAAGTTCCATATATATCTCTTTAAGCTTAAAAATCTTTTCTCTTTCTTTTTACATTTGTTCTAATGTCTTACACAATTCATTGTATACATTATATCTTTTCCTTTCAACATCAATAATAGCAGTAAAATGGCCTTTCAATTCTTTAATTGTTTATTCATCATAATCTAAATTGGCTTTGATAGTATCATGTTAAACTGAATTCATATCAAATAATTATAAATAAATTCAAATAAATGTTAAAAAATACACCCTCAAAAGTAACTCTAAATTATCAAGAGACTTAAGAAGAAACAGATCCTGAAGGATATACTCTTATTTATGAATAGGAAATAGTGTGTTAGATCGTAGTAGATGATGGAGAATAATAACAAACATAAGAAACTTTGAATGTTAGAGTATTGATATTAGGAAGTGAACAAACACTTGAGAAAATGAAAATTGAATTAAGTTGCGAAAATGATCTATTCTTTCATTTTATTCACGAGTAGAGTTAATGAATAATAATTAGAGTAAATGAAGAAACATTTCAACAGATCAAAGAAGGTTAACAATTAACAGCCTAATTTATTGATTATCCTGCTATCTGTGTTAAGTGTCTCGACAAAGCTCACAAAGACCCTAATAAGTACAGCGCTGTTTTAAGAATAACTTAAGAAGGGGATGCTGTTATTGAAATTATACAACACACCGAATACAAAAATGTCGAATTGATCTAATTCTAATTTGTCTCTTTGCCTGAAGAATCTATTCGCATGGCCATCACCAAAAAATATTAAAAAGTCAAATAAAAGCTTTAATAGATGGAAAACAAATTAAAGGATGTATAGATTTTATTTTTTATACTATTTAGATTAATGATGTTGTTAAAGTCAAAAATCCTTAACTGTTATTACAAATGCAAAGAATGAACAGATGATATAAAATAAATAAAAACTATTCATTCGATATAATTTATAATACTTTATATAAGAATGGCTGATGAACCAGATGATTTTAAGCCAGCTCTCAAAACAATTTCAGCATCCATAAATACAACTATGGCTATTTCTGAAGATGGTGATCTCTATGTTTGGGGTAAAACCTTTTTGAAGAATAAGAACGTAAAGCATTTGCCAACAAAACTTGGATTACCTAATTAATATTTATTTTATAGAGTTGTACATATCTCATAAGGTTTAAATCATGGAGCTGCCATTTTATAATCATGTTTAGATAAAGAATGTGAAGGTGTTATCACCAACTAGAAAGGTCAAGTGCAAACTATATTGGGAATGGTTGCAGATCAAGCAAAGAAGTTAAAGGAAAATTCAGAATAATAATAATAAAGTGAATATTTTTTATAACAATGGGATTAACCTTTTAAGGAGTTTTTTAAATCAAAAAACAATAAAACTATTTTATCTTTATAAGAATTTAGATAATTTTATAGATAAGATAAACATTTAAAGAACATTAGTTATTAAAATATATCAGAAGTTAAAACTATATTAGGAACTGGAGATGAAGCAAATAAAGATGAACCAAATGCATTTGAAAAATTTTTCATGATGGAAAAATCAAAAGATGGAAAAACAGAAATCAATATTTGTTATTATTATTAAATGTTAACATAAGAAAGTAGACCTGAATATATATCTATTGTATGGGGAAATCCAGCTAACGGTAGATTAGGTGCCCCAAAATCAAAATTTCCAAATGAAACTGATAAATAAACAATTTTCAATAATAACAATCCTTCCTAAATGGATTTCACAAGTCGATAAATGTAATAACCATCTAGAACATAATAAGTTTAAAATTCTTAATATAATTAAACTCAAGCAGAACCAAATAATTCAGATTTTATATAACCTATTGCATTAAAGTAGGAATTTGTAAAAATAGTTTGTGGACATCATCATACTATGGCACTCACTGAAGAAGGATCTGTATTCATTTGGGGTATGGGAAGTTAAGGATGTTTAGGAAATGGTAGAGTAGATGATCTAGAGACACCAACCTAAATTGATATCTCAGGATTATATTTTAATGAAATAGCTGCTGGAGCATATCATTCTCTGGCTCTTGCAAAAAATAATCAAGTCTATGGATGGGGTGTAAATAATCGAGGTTAATTAGGGATTGGTAATAAAGAAAATTAATTATTACCTAAACAATTAACTTTTTTTGATAGAAAGAAAGTACAATGTTAATATCTTTATTGCGGAGACTAACACTCTGCATGTATAACAACTAATAAAGAGTTATATACTTGGGGAAATGGAGACTATTATAGGCTAGGTCATGGAATGTTATTGGATGAAATGGAACCAAAAAAAATTGAAATACTTTAAGATGTTTACGTTTTAGATGTTGCTTTGGGTACGATACATTCCTTATGTATAACAAATGAAGGATTTGTTTATGCTTGGGGAAGCAGCAAGGATTCTGTATTAGGAATGCCAACTTAATAGTATAAAGATTAAACACTTCCTTAAAGAGTGGGATTAATGAGTTAAAGTTTTAGAGATGCTTCATTTTATTAGGTAGCTGCAGGTACTAGCCACTCTTTGGCTTTATCAGAAAATGGCCATCTTTATGTATGGGGTTCAAATAAAAATAGCTTGTTGGGTGTTAGATTGTAGGGATAGGAACACACATGTATTCCTTAAAAAGTTGAATAATCAGAAGATCTTGAAAAATCTTGTATTGAAAAAGCATTATTTTTTAATTTAAAAAAAGAAGAGCAATAAATGATGAAAGATGAAAAATTAGTCACATTTGAATAAACTACTTTGATGAAAACTATTTTATAACCTTCATAAGGATAGAGTCATGAATGCAAATATAAGTATGCAACTTTAGGATGTAAAAATACTTACTTTATTGATAATACAGGCCATTTATATGCCTGCGGATCTAATCAAAAAGGAATGCTATGTAAAAATCCTCATAAAAAATAAAAATTTAAATAATTTATTCCTTAAAAGGATCCTCCAGATATTTTGTATGAGTAATCATTTACACCAATTGAAATTGTTTATTTTAGAAACACAATAATCAGATATATTAGCTGTTAATACAATCATTGTATTGCTGTGACTGCTAAAGGCAATGCTTATTGTTGGGGTTCAAATCAATATAATTAATTGGGATTAGGGTTTTAAAGTGATCATGTTTTCACTCCTATTCTTTTAGAAGGAGCTATTGAATAAAAGGTTATAATAATGGCTATTACAGGAGAGAAGTTTTCAGCTCTTCTTACAGATTAAGGAGAAGTGTGGAGTTTTGGAACTTCAGAATTTGGTGTACTTGGACATGAACTCAAAAATTTTTATGTTATAATGGAACCAAGAATGATTAATGATATTCCATCTATGATTAATTTAGCTTGCAGTAATTAAACAATGTTTGCAATTGATCAAAAATAATAATTATGGGCTTGGGGAAATAATTAATTTGGATAGTTAGGTATATCATTATAAAGAGATGAAGAAGAGATTAATTTATAGACAAACAAATAAGTGAGTAGCGAATTTTTAGAGTGGAAAGCTCAGTTAAAATCCTTGAAAAATCCTGAAAGATATATTGTTTATTAACCAGATAAACCAAGTACAAGATCTATAACAGGAGAAGCCTTTGTTGATTAAGTGTCTTGTGGATTATATCACACATGTATAATAACAACAAATTAAGAATTATTAACTTGTGGCTTAGCTAAATATTCAGGTCATCAAAGCTAAGAACCAGAAGATCCTGAACAATAGTAAGCACAATAAGCTTAATTTATTGATGCTTTTTCCTCAACTCTTGAACATTCAAGTAAAAAATTTAAATTGGTTGCTTGTCACGAATATCACACTGTAGCAGTTTCAGTTTCAAATGATTTGGTATTTTTAGGTCCAGAAGGTAAAGAAAGAGGACTTCATGAAAAATTTGCCAATTTATTTAGAGATGGAAAGCAAATGCCTGAAGAATTGCAAAATATTAAATTCGTAGCATGTGGTCCTAACCACGCTTTAATCTTAAATGATTAAGGATAAACTTATACATGGGGTGCGACTATGGGTGGTAGATTAGGATTACATATAAATGAAATAGGATTATTGGATGGATAGGAGAAATTAACTATTCCTTACCCTACCAAGATAGAATGTGAAGTTTGCAAAGATAATAAATTATAAGCAAAAAATAATAAAGATAAAGATAAAAGTTCTGCACCAAAAAAAAAAGAAAAGAAGAAAAATAAAAGTTCAAAAGCAAAGAAAAAAGTTCCTGGAGGCGATTAATAATTAGATGTTTCTATAGAAGATGAAGAAATTTTAGATGAGGAAAGTTTTCACTCAGAAGAAGGACCAGGAGTAAGAGTTCAAGATCCACTGTAAAAAGGACTTAGTAAATAATCATAAGAATGTGAATAAGAAAACTTATATTTGTAAGATGCTGAAATAGAGAAAAAAGTGTAATTCATCTTTAAAGATTCTGCTATTCAAGCTTATGAATTGTAAAAAATGTATACTGAAATAGTATCAAAACTGAGTTGGAGTATCGATTATAGAGCTAGACAATTAGCTGCAAAAAATTAAAGTAGACAAATTACAAATTTAAAGTTTTCAGTTCCATAATTTATTGTAAAGAATATTTAATTGTACGAATGTATATTTTCTTGTATGTATCATCATCCTTGTTATATGATTAAATTGATTCAAGCAAATTAATTAAATAAGTTTTAATTATTGAAATTCATTAAAGTGATTTTTAAAAATGATTTAATGGAAGCTTAGAATTAAAGTATCATTTTAACTCTAGCTATAAAGTCTTTTGAAATTGAGTTCAATAATGCAACCAATTAATTAGAATATATATCAGAGCTGAAATTATTTAAGAGTTCGTCAGTCTTTTTATAAATCTACTATATGTTCATATAAAAAGATGAAGATGCTTTTAAATATTTTGATGAGGTTGCAAATCTTTTAATCAAGGGATTCGCCTTTTCTAAAATATTAGAAGAGATTCATAATTTTGAAAAAAGACCTGAAGAAGCAGAGAGTGATGATCACAAACTAAAAAATTTCTTTAATTTTCACTAAGAAAATGCTAATAGCAAAGAAATATAAGCTAAATATGATGTTTTAACAGAATTAATAATATTTTACATAAAATCAATTGTAGATAGAAAGGAGAAATGTAGAATTAAAGGAGATGAAATGATATCATCTCATATAAAATATTTGCATAATTAAATAGTTCAAATAATGAAAAAGAAAATACTTAAAGAAGAATTAGTTAAAATCACAGAGGTTGTTGAAGATGAAGCAAAAGTTTAATAGAAGTTATAAAAATTTTAAGTCAAATTAGATGAAAAGATTGGGTCATTTCTATTACACCTTTATTATGGGTCGATCACTGAATTTATTCTAAAATTTTAGGATCAAATTTAAAGTATGCCAGAAGAAATTCGACCTTTTTTACTTAATGATTAAAATCTTAGATAAATTGCTTAAACAATTGATAGATTCTTTTAAAAAGATGTTATGTTACCTAATAAATATAATTAAAATTTAAATAAGATAATATCAAGTAGGATGCTTCCAAAAATAAATTTACTTGGTATTTAAGATGTAGCATAAGATTTACAAGGATTTGTTTAATTTAGTGTTGAAAATTTAAATATGATTGAATTAATTCAAGAATGCTTTGAAATTAAAGATAGATATATGTAAGTTGAAATCTAAGATATACTATTCTTATAACATTTTTATTGTTCATAAATTTTAAATAATGGACTGTAAGCAGTATCAAAGTTTTTTGCAAGAGGAATGAAAGATCCAATTTATATAATCTTTAGACATTTAGAATTTAGAGAAATATAAGTAAATATGTTTAGTACTGAAATATTAAAGAGAAAAATAAACTTAAAATTAATGCCTACCCCTATCATGTAATTGATTCGAAAATCTAATGAAATAGGATTATATAAATGCGAAGATTGTTCAATTTTATTAACAACAGAGTATATAACAGCAGAAAAACTTAAATCGCTCCAAAATTTATTTGCTAATGGTTGGAGTTGTGCAGCTGGTCATCATAATAATATAACTGTGTTGGATTGTGAATCTCCAGGATGTAGTAATTTCATAACAGACTAAGCATTAAAAACAATGAGAGTGCTTAGATTTTATTATAGAGAAAAAGATGATAATATAGATATGCTTGTTGAAATTTTAAGTAGCATACCAACCATTCCAAAGGGGATAAATATGTATAACTTTTTAAAAGATTTATAAAAAACAAACTGGGTGAAAAGAAATTCAAGATTAACAACTAAAATTGAGCAATTTTTATCGAAAATTTTCCCAAGTGAATTAACAGATCCATTTATAAGATCAGAAACAGAAGATGCCGAATAAGCTTTATAATAAGTGACCGAGGAATAAAAAGAAGCATGGGCAGTATTAGCAGCATAAAAAAAAGTGTAAAGAGAGGAAGCTTTACATAAGTAATATAAGATAGTTTATGAGAAAGCAATAATTTAAATGAATGAAAGATCCTAACACAGAGCATTGTAAATTACATATAATGATCTAATTCGACAATTAGAATTAACAAGAAGTGAAATGAAATCAGATTTGCATAAAGAAATCAAAATGATTAAATAATACTAAGATTTTATTCAACAAAATATTAGAGTTTATGGTGAAGGAGAAGTTTAATAGCCAGAAAGGGCCAAAGGGTAAGCTTACGGATTTTATACATCAGCAAACATGTTTTAAGCCAAAGCTTTGGTCAAATTAACATTTTAAAATCGACAAATTCCAAAGATTTTGAAAAATATCAAATTCTATTTTTTTGGATAATCTGATGGTGGTTGGGACATCTAATTAGTGTATTTATAAGATTCATTATTGAATCTTTTAGTAACTTGCATAGAAGCTATATATCCAATTGAATTATCATTATATAAGATCAGCATACCTATTGATTAATATCTAGAATTAAGAAGAATGGCTAAATATCGAACTTAAATTACTTTCAAATCCAAAAATATCGAAATTACTTTTAATATAGTTTAATTAATTAGTATATTTAACTAGCTAGAAGCTAGATTAATCAAATGAATAATAAATATGAATAATTAATCATCATATCATTAATTTTTTGTTATATTTCTTTTTTAATCTTTACAGAGCTTTCTAATCTTCAAATTTATTATTTGTTAACACTAATTAAAACCCTTCAATAGTTTGGTTCAAAAATTTTTCAATTTAAACAAAAGAATTCTCATCAATTTAATTCAATGATAAATTTAATAATTACAACTTCTAATTTCTCATAATATACCAATTATTATCAAACTGTTAAATTGTTTCTAATACTGGAACTACTTCTTCAGTACCTTTCTTCTTTACTTTTTTATTCCTTTCTATTATTTAATCCCTTTCTTTTTCTTTTATTCGATAATCATCATATTCATCTTAACTCATTAAAAATTTACCAACATTTTGCATGATTTCAGATAATTAATCTAATGAGTTTATCTAATTTTTTGCTAATCCTAGCTATTCTAAAAATGTATTTTCCTTAAGAGCTGTTCCTATTAAATTAAATGCTTCTTTTGATAATTAATTATCATATAAATCTAATACTTTTAAATTTCTCATATTTTAGCATAGAATTTCAATAAAAGGTAACTCTATATAAAGAGAATTAAAATACTTATTTAGCATGATCTCAAATATAATTATTCTAATAAATGATTTGATTAAAAGAGTTATGGTTAAATTTATTACCAATCAATGTACAATTTTTTTATTTTACATTCAGCATTACTTATGAGTTAAGAAATAATTTAATATTCAGCTTAACCTAAATCATTATTGCAAAATTTTAGAGTTTGAACTCCACTCTGATATGAACAAAATTCAAGTAATTTTAATGTTATTATGTCAACTTTCACCTATATTAATCTGATTAAATACAGAATTAAAAAAAACAACCTAAGAAGTTTGATCATTTTCATATTCCTCTGGATTTTTGAACTTTTTGTTTTCATCGAAATCATTTATGTCCAAACTTTGAATAACTTTTACAAATGTTGGATGAAGAGTGATTCCGATGGATTAACACAATATCTGCATATTATCTTAAATATTGTTTTTCATCATTTATAATAATTCTGGTTTGAAGTAAGTCAAAAATTATGACACTTAATCCAAATTATCTTACTAATAGGTTTGATACTAATAGAAAGGAAAGGTGGTTTATGAAAAGATTGGTTCAAGGGGCCTTCTTTCTTCTTTTTTTGGTGGCATAAATTAATAAATAAAATATATTATGATTCAAATGGGTGTCTTCTATTAATGCACCAATTTAACAACTGGATTAATGTAGTACAATTAGAATCTCAAAGAAATAAATTCTTAAATGCAAAGTGAAACCAAAGGGTTATAAGAAAGTGTTGCAACACTTCACTAAGCATTTGAGGAAACTGTGTTCAAAATTAATTAAATATAGAATTAAGTATTTGAATTGGAGCAGCAACTCTATTCTTAAAGATCCAAAACATTGATTGAATAAAAGAAAGGGCAAGTAGCTAGTTATGTTTCAGAAAGAGAGAAGACATTGAATGATTTGAGGAATTCATTATAATAGCTCATATGAAAATAAATATTAATAGTTTTCAGATAAATATTTTATAGTTAGTTATTGCTACTTAGATATTACAATTTTCTTTTTTGAAGTGATAATTTTGGCATTTTTACTTAAAAAAAAAAAAAGGTGGAGATCTAGTTTCTATTTTATGAATAATATTTTTCCAACTATAAGCCTTATATACAAATTTGTATCAGAAATTCAAACTAAAATGTAAATATGAATAGTAATTTAAGAATTAGGAATTTTTATTTCTTACTCATAAAATAATATTCAAAGAATATAATACTTTTAATTTATGATAGATAAACATCAAATAACGAAATATGACAATTCAATGTTTTAAGATTCTTTTTGTGGGTCGAATAAATGTCTGTACATTAAAATAAACAATAAACAATGATTCAAATTGAAATTGAAATTTTCTGGTCTGATTGAGCAAGAAAGTACCGCTTTAATCTTCACAGCAAACCGAATTCAAAATTAAAAAAATAAGGATTCTGTATAAAAAAAAAAATTAGAACATACTTTTTTCATTATGAATATAAGAAACTTAAAGTAATAGAAATTAAAATAATAAAAAAAAATGAGCATATTTGCTCAGATCATGCAACCTATGTTTATATTTGTAAAGAAGACCATAATGTAGTAGGAAGCTTTGCCATTAATGTTTATATTGCTAAAGAAGATAGTTAAAAACTTTTAGAACAGTTATAAAATAATCAAGATGAATTAAAAGTGGGGAGTTAGTATTAGAGAAATAGAAAATAAATAGAAATCTTGTTTACAATGAAATTAACATTATTCATTGAATAAAGTTGGATCTTCTGAAATTTAACAGTTGATCAAACTTTAAAACGATTTTAAAAGAGAATTAATAAAACATAAAGCTTATAGAAGGATAGTATCCAAAAATAAGTAGCTTCGCATAATGATTAAGAATAAATAGTGCTTTAAACAATTGGAAAAATCAAAACTAATCAGTTTTTGAGAAGGCAAAATAAATATAACAGAGTTTAGAAGATGAATGTAAGATGTTTTAGCAGAAAATATAAAAAGAAATTAATTAGATTAAGTAAACATAAAATTGAAAAAGGGAAGTAATGTTCATCGCAATAAATAACTTATAGCAAGAAATTCATAAATAAATAAAGGAGATTAGGTAGATATCAGATTGATAAGTTCATAATATTGAAAAGGGCAATAATTCATTAGAAATCTTTCGCATTAAAAAAAAAACTTAATAAAAAAAAAATTCTAATTCAAATTAATTAAAAATAACAATTCCATGAAAATCTTTTGAATTAGTTTTCGCATCAGCTTCATAATGTTCATTTAGGTAACTTTTTCAATATTAATCATTTGAGTATATAAAAATCTGATAATCCTCGTTATTTTAATCTATAATGAAAACATAATTATTTTCAAAATGCAATTCTAATAAGAGATTAAAGAAAGTAAGTGATTCACAATTGTGCAATACAACAAAAAGAGTTATTGATAGAAATTCTCAGAAAAAAGAGATGAAAAATTAGCTAGAAATTAAATGATTGAAATGGAATTAAAAAAGGTTTTATAAAATGTACTACTTTACTTCTTGTAATTTAAAAAAAAACAGAAAAATAATCCAAAAAAATTTAAAGTAAGATTCAAATTAAAAATCAAATAATTTTATTATAAGAAATTAGACTGTTAAGCGTTAATAGTGCTAGTGAGAAAATTGTCTCATAATATCCTATAATTTTAAACAATAATATTTAAATAGTTAAAAGATAAGAAAAAAATTAAATCAATATATAGATATATGGTTAGGTAACTTATAATCACTCCACCAGAGAAATTTGTTAACATTTAATCTTCTACTCTTATCCTGAGGACTCATTTTTGCTCAATCAGAGCCTATAAGTTAATCTGTATATCGGAATGGATCATGTCTTTTTGACAAAGAAAAAATTCTTTCTGTTCTGATTTTACACTTTTAAATTCAAAGGTGACCTACAGTCTAATCTGAATCGGAAGTTAAAATTTGGCACTTATTGGGCCTTATCCGACAAATCTATTGATAATCAGAATCGCTTCTTTTTAAGCAGCAGAGGTCAATACTTATAAACCTTTCATTAGGACCTTTTTAAGAAAAGCCCTATCTTGCCAATTGAAAGCCACCTTTCTTCAACCTCTACTTTGTACTAAACACAAAGTTAATTTAATAATAATAGAATAGTAAATGATTGTAATCTTATTTATTAATTTTTCTTAATCCAAAGCTAAATTAAATTATTGAACTATTTGGTTCTGTTGTAAATTTGTGAAAAAAGTTAAAAAATCTTATTTGTACATCTGTAAGTTAGTAGTGGAGCGCCGTCCTGATTTTTTAATTGCTTTGATTGAAAATTTCTTTTAACTTTTTGGTGTTAATTAATCAGCAATACAGAAATAACTTCTCATGAATTCTTTCAGATTTCGACAATCTTATTATTATAACAATTTTAAATTTTAAATTATTAAACAAAAATTTAAGTGGCTATAAAACTATATCTTTAATTAAACTGACCCATTTTTAATTAACAACTTAGTAATATTTATTAGAGAAAGATATAAAAAATTAAAATCTTTAAATTTATATGATTTTATTTTTTCTCTGCATAATAATTACAATTATTTAAAGAGGTTATTTCTTAATCTTTTTAATTTTGTTTAACAGTTATTGATATAAACGCTTTAGAATTTTTAAGATTACCTTGCTTAATTAACTAGTCTATTATAAAAGGAAAGTAAATAAAATATTATCATAGAGATGTAAGGTTTTTAGTTTTATTTATTAACATGAATTTATTGTAATTATAACAAAGTATCAGAGTTAATAATAGTATTGCTTTATTAATTTAAATTTTTTGAATCATTTGAAGGGGATTTATTATATACCATTCTTTATTATTTATTATGTGAAATATTCATAAAATGAATTTTACATTTATAAATATGGATATCGATAATAAAAAATTCATTTGGTTTGGTTCTTCAGAAATTTGGGTAATTTCTTAACCTTTTAATTGAACTGTATATTTTACATGTTGTATAGACATTAATTAATTTCATTAAAATCATCTTGAAGGTAAAAGAGATTATACATCATCTCATTAATTTATAATGTTTATCATGGTAAGATATTGATAAGTATTTTTGAAAGTTGCTTTTTGGATGTATGTAAGAATTTACATAGAGCTTAAGTTAATCAGTATTTAAGATTATTTGATAATTGTTAGGAAAGATATAATTATTATCTCCTTTAATCTTAATCCTTTCAAAAATATCATAATATTGATGATGATTAATCTATTTTTAAGTCTTTTTAACAACTAATACTTTTAGTATAAATTGAAAAATAATAATATCAAGTTATGAAAATATTATCCAAGAATAGAGTAGAGTAATTTTTAAAATCATTTACTCTCCTATTTTATATATTTAATCATTCACTCTCCTATTTTATATGTTCTTCACTCTCTTCCAACTTAAACTACTACTATAGCTCCTTTATCTATTCCTTCTTTTATTAAACAGGGGGCTATTATTAAACAACTTCATTCTTAAATCTACAATCATATTCAACATTCTACAACGCTACATCCCCTTTTTAACAATCTAGCTTATCATTTTAATCATCTTTATCCACTTAATTATCTTCCTCATATTCAAATTTCTCCATCTAGGCTAACTTTTCATCTAACAATTTCATCGCCTCGGCACACTATTTCTCCTGTTCGGCATTCATTTTCTCATACTCTCTATGCTCATATTCCTTATCAAACCCCCTAGTTCCCATCAGGTTCGTATAAATGTACTCTCCGTCTTTTGCCACTACTACTTTTATACCATCCATCTCTATAATAACAAAGTCCATGAATTTAATACTTATATTTATATATTTTATCAATAAGTTTTTATATCACATTTTTTCGTACTATCAATCGGTAACTAATCAGAAATGAGGATTCAAGTTTCAAAATTTTTTGGTATTCCCTAGATAGGNAATTACAATTATTTAAAGAGGTTATTTCTTAATCTTTTTAATTTTGTTTAACAGTTATTGATATAAACGCTTTAGAATTTTTAAGATTACCTTGCTTAATTAACTAGTCTATTATAAAAGGAAAGTAAATAAAATATTATCATAGAGATGTAAGGTTTTTAGTTTTATTTATTAACATGAATTTATTGTAATTATAACAAAGTATCAGAGTTAATAATAGTATTGCTTTATTAATTTAAATTTTTTGAATCATTTGAAGGGGATTTATTATATACCATTCTTTATTATTTATTATGTGAAATATTCATAAAATGAATTTTACATTTATAAATATGGATATCGATAATAAAAAATTCATTTGGTTTGGTTCTTCAGAAATTTGGGTAATTTCTTAACCTTTTAATTGAACTGTATATTTTACATGTTGTATAGACATTAATTAATTTCATTAAAATCATCTTGAAGGTAAAAGAGATTATACATCATCTCATTAATTTATAATGTTTATCATGGTAAGATATTGATAAGTATTTTTGAAAGTTGCTTTTTGGATGTATGTAAGAATTTACATAGAGCTTAAGTTAATCAGTATTTAAGATTATTTGATAATTGTTAGGAAAGATATAATTATTATCTCCTTTAATCTTAATCCTTTCAAAAATATCATAATATTGATGATGATTAATCTATTTTTAAGTCTTTTTAACAACTAATACTTTTAGTATAAATTGAAAAATAATAATATCAAGTTATGAAAATATTATCCAAGAATAGAGTAGAGTAATTTTTAAAATCATTTACTCTCCTATTTTATATATTTAATCATTCACTCTCCTATTTTATATGTTCTTCACTCTCTTCCAACTTAAACTACTACTATAGCTCCTTTATCTATTCCTTCTTTTATTAAACAGGGGGCTATTATTAAACAACTTCATTCTTAAATCTACAATCATATTCAACATTCTACAACGCTACATCCCCTTTTTAACAATCTAGCTTATCATTTTAATCATCTTTATCCACTTAATTATCTTCCTCATATTCAAATTTCTCCATCTAGGCTAACTTTTCATCTAACAATTTCATCGCCTCGGCACACTATTTCTCCTGTTCGGCATTCATTTTCTCATACTCTCTATGCTCATATTCCTTATCAAACCCCCTAGTTCCCATCAGGTTCGTATAAATGTACTCTCCGTCTTTTGCCACTACTACTTTTATACCATCCATCTCTATAATAACAAAGTCCATGAATTTAATACTTATATTTATATATTTTATCAATAAGTTTTTATATCACATTTTTTCGTACTATCAATCGGTAACTAATCAGAAATGAGGATTCAAGTTTCAAAATTTTTTGGTATTCCCTAGATAGGTTTCCATAATCGTTTGCAATATACACTCTAAAAATTAATTTAACTTTTATTTCTGATGATGTTATAATTGGGGTCATCCAAGGAGCTTCCTTCTTCGATCCATCAGTTGGGAACGAGTGCTGACCATGACAACTAAGGATATCAGAATAAAATAAAGAGGGTAATATTTAAGGACTCATAACATGAACACCCCTCAAAGGGGTTGGGGTTTGGGGTTTGGGTTTGGGNGCATATTAATAGATTTTATCTGTAATTTATTCCATTTTATCTGTCTCTTTCAATCCATATAAAGTACACATCTCCACAAATTCAGGTTCAGCATATAAGCAATTTGTATATTCTTCTGGGAGTGCCTAAATAATTTTTAATCTCAAATACATTAAAATAGTCATCAACTTCTTTTTTTAATCCTAATAATTAAGATAAACTTGCTTTATCAGCTTTTTAAAGCATATAACCAACAAAATTAAAAAGATCAATCTAAATTTCATCATCTCCACAATTAGAAACATTTTATGGTTCAGGTAAATTATTATAATTATAAGCTCCTGTTAATGCCTCTTGATTAAATTGACGTTCAGCAGGTGTGTATATGCATGATGTAATTACAAAGGTGATGAATAATATAGCAATTAATTTCATTTTAAATATATTTTATATTATAAAGGATCTTTCAAAATAGAGAAATATTTTTAATTTCAAACCAATAATTTTATAATCTGCCAATAATACTATTACTATGTATTAAATATAAGTAGTCTTTTAAAAGTATTTAAATAATTATTTATTGTACTTATTTATTATTTTATACATATTCTAATCATATAATATTGATTATTGAATTAAATAAAATGTATAAAATCTCAAAAAAATGATTGTAATTTATTTCCTCCTGGTATTTTATCCATGATTTCCTTTGCTTTTTTTACCTTCTCATCAACGTCTGAAACTGTTTTACTTACTTTAGACATGTTTTCATTAATCTAATATTTATTAATAGATATTACATTTTTTGTTGTTGACTCTAAAGTACTTGACAAAGCTATCATCTTTTCAACTTGAGGAGCAATTTTAGATAGTGCATCCATATCTTCTCGCAATTATCTTATGCTATCTCCTAATTATTGTACCCTTTGAATATCGTTTCCCATTATTTAATTTATTATTAATTTTATTTTTATATATATTTTATTTATTTTTATTTCAGATACCAAAATAAAATAAATCATCAGAGAAATGTTGTTTCAAAGATTTCTAATACATAATATATTAAAGTAGTTTTATTGAGCATTCTTCAATTATCTTAGCGAACATAAATGATAGAATATTGAATTCATTAAAATTACAAATCATTCTTATAAACACACTCTTTTATTAAAATTAAATAACAACCTCAACTTTATTCAATTGTTTTACATGCTTTACAATATTTAAATTTAATTATGAATCAACAATCAAAAGTGTCAAAAATAGAAAAGACAAACGAATTTAATTTATGTCAAATTGATAAATAATCAAGTTGAAATTCATTGAAATTATTAATATCAGTCGATTAAATATATTAAGTTCATTTACTTGATTAAATTCTACTTTAAGCTCATGATTCTTTTCATAGTTTAAAAAAAAAACTTATTATTAATTTTAATATATCTTGTTAACTAAATATAATTATTAGAATTTTGATTGTATAATAGAATTAATTCAGCCATGAAATCTCAGAGTATCTGTTAATAGAAATTACTAATCCATAAATTATCACTATGCTAAAATACATTCAATCTTTAATATTTACAAAGGAAATTTATACTTCAAAAAGTCTCTTGACATATTTATTTTAAAATATTGGTTTCATTTTTAACTACTTCTTAAGAATTAATTGTAATCTAAATTCTCTACTTTTTTGATTAATACATTATTGCTTAGAAATTAATAAAATTTTCAATGAAATAGTATAAAAAAATTGTCATAATCAATTTAGGAAAGGTTCTCTTGAATATAATAATAATTGTTTATCATTTCCTTAAATAAGTAATATATACTATTTTTAAGAATTTCTTATAACTATTTTGAATCAATTTTTATGATACAATTTCAAAAGTATTGTTTGTCATTTCAGAAAAATTATATTAATATTCGATAACAAAATATATTAAGAAGGTAGCTTATTAAATACGAAATTATTATCATAAGTTTTATAATCAAATTAAAACTTGAAAATAAGAAATTTACAGATTCTAAAAAAAGAAACAAACAAATTTGCAATTTAAAGATGAATTTTCTTGTTAAAATAACAAATATATCATTTTAAATAATTATAATCAGCTAGTATCAATTTCAAAATATACAACAGAATGATATAAAAATAGCAATCTAATCAAACTTATTGATTTTATATATTTATCATTAATTTTCATTAAAATGTAAATGAACCAGCTAAAGCTTGTATATTATTTGGTTAATCTTTGAATTCATTGATTTTGTTTAAGATATCAATTTTTTTATAAATTTTCAAGAATGTTTTATAGGTACCAATATGCTCAGCCACAGTGATCATTTATTAAAATCCATATTTACTACATTCTTAAATTGATAAAAAGCAACATGATAATGCTAATTATTGATTAAAATAATCAGATTTTGTGGCCAAATGACTCATATATGCAATTTATTTCTGCTTAATATCCTTCTTATCAGCATACTTGCCTAATAGTATATCATTCATGTTAATAATTTCTTGCATTTTCTAAGTTGGAAATACTTCCTATTTATCCTCTTTAGTATCATTAAATCCTAAATCATAAGTAAAGCATGCAGAAACTAACATATCATTTTTAAATGCTCCAAAGGAAAGTTTTTCTTGAATTATTTAATCACTAAAAAATTTAGTTGAAATTCTTACAAAAGATCTTGTGTAAAACAACTTTTAATGTCCTGTTCGGTGATTTATAAAATCTGAAATGCAGGATTGTAGTTAAGAAATTAATTGATCATTAGAGGTAGTAGTTATGGCACATCTTTACATTCAAGCCTACGAAATGTGAAATGCTACTCTTCCTTTAACTTTATTAGAGGAGATAGATCATTGATATTAGATATATTCATTATATAATAATCTCACCAAATATTAATTAAAATTTGATATAAATAAATCAATTGAATATAAAAAAGAATAAAAACATGTATTTTAAGTTGTTTTATAAATATTATAATTTGAAATCCTATTCAATTGAAAAAAAATTAAATTGATGTTTTAACATTGAATAGAATTATATACTATTAATTGATTCTTACTAATGTGATTTTTTAAATTGATGATTCTAAAATTCAATAACAATTTTCAATTATCTTTTTGTTTTCTACTTTTAATCTTGTGATATCTGGTATCAAAAAGATTAAAATACTATCAAAATATCACATAAAATTTTATTATTATTTTATATGAGTCTTAATAATGATTTTTTCTTTATACTATAATTGCTAAATTAAAAGCTAAAGAGATTATATTTATATATTATTTGTCTTCTAGATATTATGGTCAATAGAATAATACCAAAAAATAGATGTATCCAATTTTAATTGAGAGTAACAAAGTTTAATGAAATAAAGTCTTCTAAAATAAAAATTAAATAAGTTCCTATAATGAATAATAACTTATATCACAAGAATGAGCAAAAATATATCATATAGTTTTAAAATTCGATAAAAATTATTTATAAATAAAAGTATATGATAGTAAAATTTTACTTAAAAAAAAGACATGTATAGGATTCAATCTAATATGTATTAATATTTTATCGACTATTGATTTTATAATATCTAGAATCAGTATACATGTACTATGGCCATTTAAGCTTAACTCCACAATAACCTTTTTTCATTAAAATTTTTTAAATTATAATATAATTAGAGAACTTATTTTAAATAATAATTAGTAAATGCTGATCGAGTTGGGTAACTTATATTGATTTAAAATTCTAATTTTTTTACAAATTCCTAATTTAATATCTGAATAATATTAATTATTAAAAAGTATCAACGTGAATTGTGTATATTTCTGTGAAACAATTTATAGAAAGTTTTCACATTAATTCAAATATTCTAAACACATTTATGAATAACCATAATTATATTACTTAATTAATTTCTAAAATTGAATAAGTAATAACAAGAACACACCCATTTTAACCTGATGAACATTAATTATAGATATTAATAATAAATTGATTTTTAATTAAAACTGATTACTTTCAAATTTAATGAATAACTATTATAATACAAGAAATTAAACAAAGATACTTTGCAATTCATATATTTAAATTTCTAAATTTATTAACAAGCATCTATAGATATTAATATAATATATTCACATGATTTGGCTAGTATTACTAACACCCAAAATGAAACATATGTCCTAATACACTCTAAGCTTTTCTATTTTAATCAATCTGATAATTTAACATTATATATGCCTACATCCTATGGCATAAACAGAAATAAGCTAATCATTTTTCACTCCATTTAGCTCAGATGATGGTTACTATTTTTATGGTATTTTTAGATTGGAAGGTGATTTTAGCCTTCTCTTCGAATTATATAACTAATTGTGGAAGTTCAATCATTTTAGGAGGACTGGGCATTTTTGATTATTAAACAACAATCACAAAGACCTTTATTCTACCTCCTCACTATAAATTGAAGTTCGAATTCAAATTCTGGAGGTACCTTTTCTTATATGTAGATTGACACAATGGACAGGATCGTTTTACGAATTCTATATTGATGGGTTCAAAGCTTATGATGACAATCCAAATACATCTACAGGTACTGAAATATGTGGTAGTGGAACTGTTGGAGAAGTTTATCAAATTAGTAGAGTAATGGATCATGATGGCAACAGTGCTATAGCTACATTAATTTCTTATTAGTTTAGTGCATCATGGGGGATTTCTGATTTCAAGATTTACGTGTACAAATGTCCAGAAGGATGCGATGTCTGCGATTTAACTGGAAACTGCTAGAATTGGAACAGAGTGCTGGCATATTTTAAAACAATTTTTTTCTCTGATGGATAAGGATGGGAAAAAGATAATTTTTACTTTAGTGGTTCTCATTTATGTGGAAGTATTTAAGTATGATAATTAGGTTTTTACTTTTATGGCAAATTTTTAATGACTGAAATGATTTCAATCGAATTAAATTTACCAGATCCACACACAAAGTATAAATTTCAATTTAAATTTTTATGTGGATTTGTTACTAGTTCTATTTCATTAAAGGTATAAACGAATAATGTAGTACAAATGAATACAGCAGTTCCTTTAAATATAGTCACAACCTAAAATATCATTTGCGGGTCATATTTCAAATTAGATAAAATTGTTTTAGGAGAATTTTATAGTACAGAATCAATATTGACTATTACTATTGAAATTTCAGCATTTAATACAGGTTCTGCTGCTACTCCATTTTATGGTATTAGAGATTTTGAACTATTTACAGATGCAGAAAAAAAACAGGTATTAGATGGAAGTATTATTTGCAATGATGGGAATATATATGCTTTTGATGGTTGTTTTTCTTCAATATATGATTGTCATGAAGGTTGCAATAATTGTGTCAAGGGTCTATGCACTAAATGTTTGACACCTTGGATATTAAATACAATATCTGGATAGTGTTTGCCTAATTGTGGAGATTAAATTGTTGTGCCTTAAGAAGAGTGTGATGACGGAAACTAGATCCCTTATGATGGTTGTTATGAGTGTAAGTTTTCATGCCCTTTAAATTGTATTTCATGTTAATTTGGTTAATGTTTGCTTTGTAATTCATAATATTATTTAATTAATAATCAATGTGAATTTACTTGCTATAATGAAAATAATGAAAGTATATATGAGTATTCTGTCTAAAAATAGGAAGGAAATTATTGTTAAATTTTTAATTTTTTGTCTAATTTGTATAATTAAAATGTAGTAATAAATACAGATATTGATATTATATCTTAATATGATACAAATTAATGTACAATTGATAATTATGGAATTTTTGCATATTAATATAATATGTGCTATTTTGAGATGTCCTAAAATTGTAAAGTTTCCTTTTTGAATATATGTTAGATTTGTTAGGAAAATTTTTAACTAAATAATAATAATTTATGTATTCCAGAATGTGGAAATGGTATAGTCTAAGAATATGAATTTTGCGATGATGCTAATATTGTATAATTTGATGGATGCTATTAATGTCAAAGTAGTTGCCAATTAGAATGTTTGTAATGCAGTTATTCTTAATGTTTTTAATGCATTGAAGGATGGAATTTAATTGATTTTAAATGTGTCTCCACCTGTGGGGATGGTCTAATTGCTTTGCTTTAATAAGAATAATGTGATGATTAAAATGATGAGAGCAATGATGGATGTTTTGAATGCAAATTAGAATGTGGTTAGAATTGCTAATTTTGTAATAACAAATTGGATTGTGTATAATGTGAAAAGTATTTTGAAATTAAAAATTATATATGTGTTCCTATTTGTGGAGATGGAATAGTGGTAGAANCAATTCATAATATGATTTAATTAATAATCAATGTGAATTTACTTGCTATAATGAAAATAATGAAAGTATATATGAGTATTCTGTCTAAAAATAGGAAGGAATTATTGTTAAATTTTTAATTTTTTGTCTAATTTGTATAATTAAAATGTAGTAATAAATACAGATATTGATATTATATCTTAATATGATACAAATTAATGTACAATTGATAATTATGGAATTTTTGCATATTAATATAATATGTGCTATTTTGAGACATCCTAAAATTGTAAAGTTTCCTTTTTGAATATATGTTAGATTTTTTAGGACAATTTTTAACTAAATAATAATAATTTATGTATTCCAGAATGTGGAAATGGTATAGTCTAAGAATATGAATTTTGTGATGATGATAATATTGTATAATTTGATGGATGCTATTAATGTCAAAGTAGTTGCCAATTAGAATGTTTGTAATGCAGTTATTCTTAATGTTTTTAATGTATTGAAGGATGGAATTTAATTGATTTTAAATGTGTCTCCACATGTGGGGATGGTCTAATTGCTTTGCTTTAATAAGAATAATGTGATGATTAAAATGATGAGAGCAATGATGGATGTTTTGAATGCAAATTAGAATGTGGTTAGAATTGCTAATTTTGTAATCACAAATTGGATTGTGTATAATGTGAAAAGTATTTTGAAATTAAAAATTATATATGTGTTCCTATTTGTGGAGATGGAATAGTGGTAGAAGGATTTGAATAATGTGATGACGGAAATAACATTCAATATGATGGTTGTTATGAATGTTAATTTTCCTGCAAAGATGAATGTTAAATTTGCAATAAAGATAAATGTTTAGATAATAACTAGACTATTTTATGTGAAATAGGATATTATTTAATTGATAATTAATGTCATTCAATTTGTGGAGATTCAATAATTACATCAAATGAATAATGTGATGATGCTAATGAAATACCTTTTGATGGATGCTATTAATGTTAATTTTCTTGTTCATAATAGTGCTTAGATTGTATACTTGATTATGAAATTCAGAATAATATTTGTATAGATGTTTGTGGCAATGGTTCTAAATCAGAATAAGAAGAATGCGATGATAATTATTAAGTATCTCAAGATGGATGTTCTGATAAATGTGAAATTGAAATTAATTGGTAATGCACACAAATAAATTATAAGACTAGTTAATGTCTTTAAATGAAACCTCCTAAACTTAATTTAATATATTTAAATTAAACTAATGACTCATAATTCATTTAATTTTAAATTACAAGCAAAGTCAAATTACAAAATTCTGAATAAAATTTCACAGATAATTTGAAATTTTCCTTAATTGATATGAATCCTTAAGATTATATTATTTATGAGTATGTATTAGTAGAGCCTAATGATACAACTTTAAAAGATATCAATTACTTATTTTAAATTTAATTGTTAAAGTAAGAAACATCTGAAATTTACTTTTAAGTATAATTTGATGCATTATTAATTGATGAATATGGGTTTTAGGTTGAAAATTAATTTTTTAAATTGCATTTGAAGAATACCATAGTTTTAAGTGAATCTCAAAGAATAATTTCTAATAAGATATGTACTTTAAATATATATATACTTATTGGCCTCGGCCTATCTAGTTTTATTATTTTATTATCTGGTAATCCTGGAGATTGCTTTGAAGTTTTGGATACTATGTAGTATTAATCTAATCTAAAATATATTAATTCAAATTTTCCAGAAAATGTCATGATTTATTTTGAATCTTCCTAAGTAGTAACCGTAATTCCTATTTTAGAAAAACTAAAAATACTAGATCTACTTGATACAACTATTGGATCAGAATAAATAAAATCATTTGGAAAATTTCTTTTATATGATGTAAATTCAGATTTAATCACTAATTTATCGGGTTTGATAGTACAAATAGGGTTAACATTAGTTTTCCTCGTTACATCAAAAATCTATTTATTTCTCTTTTTTAAAAAATACTATAATAAATTCAGGATTTTCATTTACAAAAATAGTAAATTTTTTTTATCATCAAAGGTCATCTAATTCATACATAAATTGAATAAATTAGGGATGACTATTAATTAAATATTATCATTTAAAGGCCTAGTATATGTTATATAAGCAAATAGTTGGGATCTTCTTTTTAAGACTTTAATATATCTCTACTCAAAAAAAGAAAATAATCTGAGAAATTATATCTAAAATATACTTGCGTATTCTTTTATAACTTGTATTTTAATATTAATCTCTTAAATTTTCTCATAAAAAGATTCGTAAATTGATATTATGAAAAGGAAGAGCCTTAAGCATGAAGGGGTGATTGTTGCTAAAAAGTTATTATTTCTTATAGTATTAATTGGATCTCAAGAAAGCTCTTTAACACAGTCATTTTTAATTTCATTGATCAATTCGTTTTATTTAATAATTATTATTCTTGGCAGGATGGTCAGTAAAAAAATTGATTTAATTTTAATACTAATGTTTGAAATACCTGTTATTTTATTTACTCTACTTAATATAGTTTATGAAGAAACTTTTGCACATTTCTTGAGCTTGGAAACTCAAGTAATGATTGGATTTGGATAAATTGGACTGCTATTATTTGGAATAATGGCACCATTAATAAAATATGGATTTCAAATTTATATTAAATTAAAATAATTTATTTAAAATTGGAAATAATAAAAAATTAAGGAAACACAACCTACTTTTTAATCTCTATTTATTTGAATATAATATATACAGGCATAAAAACACAATAAGTGAGATATATGTAATTATAATGATAATTAAATTATATTATTTATTTTCTTCCTAAAATAAACTTTATGAAATTTTCAATAAAATTAATTTTAACTGAATTTAAGCATTAATGAATTAGCAATAAATATAAAGAGAATATAATCTATTTAAAATATGAATTTAATTCCCCTTTCATAGCTGAATGAAGTATAATTATAGCTTTTTGTGTTCAAAATTGTGATTGAAAAATATGTATTTTTTTTTCTTAAATATTTAGTTTAATATAAATTTAATAAAGATTGTATATTGATGATATATACTCATCTTATAATTAATAGCAAAATCTGTTCGAATATAAAGAATATAATGAATTTGTTTTAAATAAAATAAAAATATATAAAAAAAGAGAATTTATTTAATAGTAATCTTCGTTAATACATAATCCACCATTTATAAATCCCAATCTAAAAGACGAAACTATAAAACCTAAATGTATATGATAGGTCATAGTCAGAATATGGAATGAAAGCATTGAATATATAGCAAATATGTTTGAAATAGGGAGGTTGTTGTATTATTACATAAGTTAAATAAAATCCAATAGTGATCATAAGATTTGGATTTACAGATTAATAATTTGATTCTATAACATAATTAGTGCAGTAGAAAAATAGTAAGTAAACCTTGTCTAAAAAATTACATATAATATGAATTCATTATAATTTAGTAAAATTTCTTAATCATAGTTTAAGCAACCAACTCTATGCCATTTACGACTAGTTCTCTATGCTCTTTAAATAGATGATACTTAAGTACTGAAAGTGAATTTACTTTTTAAAATTCAATATCTCAACCTAATAAAAATAGTGTAATGCTCTTAAAAAATAACAACAAATAGACCAAATTATGAGTCTGATGCTGGAATTCTTCAGCTTCAAATGCAGCTAATTATTCTTAGTACTCAGATAAGAATAATTATGAATCCCAATGCAGTAATTATAACCCAACATGTAGGTCTACTAAAGCTAGACTTTAAGAATAGTAAAAAAAGATTTATGTAAAAATTACCAATCTTAGATTAAAATAAAGATTCTTTAAATTCTAAATATATATATGAATATCTATTTGAATTTATTTCATAGATCAATTTGTAACTTAATATGGATCAGTGAATGGTGAGACAGGGCTAAATTTAGCAGGTACAATTCTAAGAATAATGGTGAACTTTAGTATTTCATCTTTAACAATAATAGAGAAAATTTGATGTAATATTGATATCATAATAATTAATATAAATCTAAAGGGTCGTACTGAATGTTAAGTAAATAATTTTGAATTCATATATTATGTCGGCTCATGATAATTCTTTTTTATGGTGAGAAAGAGATTGCACTATAAAATAATTGATAAAAATAAGTAATTTAAAACAAAAAATAATTACTTTAGAATTAAAATAGACTTAAGTAAAAAAAGAAACTTTTGGGTAAGCTTAACTAAAACAGTATGTAGAATACCTTAAATTGATCTTTTTAACAATCTATAAATTTTTAATTAATTATCTTTTGAGTGCTATTATTATAATGATCACCTTAATAATTATAAAAATTAAATTATTTTTATTTTTAAAATTGAAATTTAAATAATATTGAATTTTATATAAAACAAAACTTCTTTTTTTTTTAAATATAGTTTTAGAATTGATTTAATGATTATGGTATTTTATAAAAAAATAAAAATTCCTTTTCAATAACATATAATTTGCAATTTTGATTATGCGTGTAAATATGGGAAAATTTATTTTATGATTAGGATCACCACAATCTCACAAAAAAACAATTGTAGACCACTAGTATTTCCTGATGCTAATCTAATAGTTCCAAATTCTCCCCAAGATATTCCAAATGATGCTTGAACTCTCCAATTATCAAATCCATCTTAACCAATAACTAATGAAAAGTAATTTGCTTTTTTATATATAAAACTACAAACAAATAATACTCCAGAATTATAAGATTACCAATAACTAGCATCAACTATTACTTATAAAGAATGTTCTCGTAATGAATACTAAAAACACAAATTTACACCGTCATGCTTAATGCTCGATATAATCCTCCATGATGCAAATCATGAGTATTTACACCAGCTATCG